>CM076576.1:570119401-570325942 GCA_034641835.2 Pinus albicaulis
CAAAATCCCCGTCGCAAATTCCCATCGCAAAATTCCCATCGCAAATTCCAATATTGCGATTGCGATTTTATCCCCGGGCCCACCATACAACACTTACTCCCCATTATAATATAAAGGCCCTTTCCCCTTTGTAAGTCCCAAAATCTCATTTTATTAAATTTATTAAAGGAATTCCCATGGTTTAATCCAACCGCATCGAAAATTTTATTTTGTATATATTTTCCCGCTCCCCGATCCCGATTGCGATTAAGATGCTGGTCCCGCCTCCTCTCCCTTCCTTCTTATTCACTATTTCCCTTCACGAAAGGCATTATTTCAGTTTATTCCAGTTTACTGCAACGAAATCTTATTAAAATCCAGTTATTCAAAAGGAATAATGGAAAGCAAAGCGACAGCCAGAGGCCGAGACCCAAATTGTAATAGTCACATCTTCAGTTACGTTGTAGAGAAATCTACGTTATAATTTTTTTGCCTTCTCACTGGCCAGATGTAATGCAGCTCTTCCTTTACGAAGAGACTGTTGGCTTTTGGCCTTCTATCTTCAGTTGTGATTTCTCCCCTTCCATCGATTTGTATTCCGGAAAAATTCGTCTATTTATTGTAAATTCTAATTATTTGCAAGGGGAAAGTCTGAGGTCTAAAAACTCAGAAGTAGGGGAATAGTGTGGCAGTGAGCTCTGCGCTCCGTTGTACAGTTTGGCAGGGAATTAAATAAATTGATGCAGCTTTGATTTATGGGATTCATGTGGTATGAGTTTTAGCATATGTTTCTCCTTTATGTTTCATATGTACATTGTTATGTTACACCATTCATTCATTAACATCTCCAGTTGAATGTTTTCAAGTTAGAAAGGTAGAATCCATTTTATATGCTCTGCCTTGGGGAATCATTCATACTCTGTGTATTTTCTTCTGTTTGAAAAGGATTCATTTATTATGACCTTTTCAACTTCTCAACAGTCTTTCCATTTCATCTTATTTAGACTTGATTGCTAAACCTCCTGCCTATCTTGCCCTATGAAATATTCTGTATCCCGATTTAATTCCTTAGTTCATACTGTCCTCTTGTCCCATACATCCCTGAAATTTCAGTAATTCATCAAAACTCTTTTTCCCATTTATATACCTAGCCTAAAACCAGTTCATTACCATTTTATTGAATATCTATTCTACGGAGAGAGCCCTATCCTGTCCTCCTTGTAGGGCTAGCTACAAGGCTGAGCGTGGTTTAGTTGTTACCCTGATTTGCCTTTTTCAGCCTGAGGTTCAGATTGGGTGCTAACATCTCTGGTGACCATACTGGGGAAGCAATTACAAACTTTTGCGTAGAAGATTTATCACCCCAGTAATATTTTTCTTGCAAAGTCTCGATGATGATATTTCAGAATTTTCTAGGCTGATATAAATATTGTATAGTAGTAAGTTGACCACACTGGCTTCAAGAAGATATACAAGGGCTAATCCTGATCCAAATCCTCCCCCTGTGTTGGAAAATCTGAATCTTATCCCAAGAATAGTCAGAAGACAAGAGGGATCGCCAAGTCCTACACCTATTTTCAGGTCCCATACTTGGCCCAGTGAATGTTTTTTTGTAGAGGAGATTTCTTTTGATGAGAATTTTGAGCTTTCTTTGTTTAGAAGTAAGTCTGAAACTGCACTTGAAGACACGGTTTTAGATCCGGATTTTCTTGTAGATATTGAAGTTCAGAGAGAAAATTCTTCCATTGATGACTACATTTTGAATTCGCCTCAGTCCATCACTGCAACTTATATTCTTGAGCCTTCAGAATCATCAGGCGCAGCATTCCATCCTCCTGATTCATCAGCATTCCCATCAATCAATTCCCAGTTTTCATCTCCTCCATCAACACCGACCTCAAATTCCAGCATTACAAACGTTGTGGTAAATCCTCCCAGAAATATGGCTGCCCAGTATGCACCCTTGGTTTTACCTCAGGTTCTCAATGATATGCCTGCTGATTATCAGAGTAAAATTGCTATCTTTGATGCCACTCAGGGCATTATAGCCCAGCAGCATGTTGACAATATGAATGACTTTTTTGACTTGCATGAAGTGGAAGAAGAGAATGTAGTAACCAAGTTGTTTGTTCAAAGCTTCGGAGGTGAAGTGAGAAAGTGGTTCAGAGCTTTACCAGCAGGCTCTATTCACACTTTGCAGAGTTACACACACAGTTCCTAGACCGGTGGGAGGTGAAAAGGAACCCACACCAAATTCTGTCTGAATATGAGAATATGAAAAGAAATGTGGGTGAAACTGTGCAAGACTATTGTTTAAGATTCAATGCTGCATACAATGCTATTCCGGCCAACCTCAAACCACCCGTGGATTCAGCTATGCTAAAGTTTCCGGATGGTTTTGATGCCGATATGGCATATCAGCTACGTGAAAGAGATCCACCGTCTCTTGAAGAAATGCAAAAAATAGCAGTAAGCGTTGAAGCTAAGCTGCTGACCAGAAGAGCTCGAGCTAGAACCGAAAAGAAAGTCGTGGTGAAAGAGGAAGTCTCCACTTCGGACAGCAGAATGGACACTCTAATTCGTACAATGGAAAAGATGGTTGAGCGTTTGACGATTTTCGACAGACCCGAAACTCAAATAAGAAATCCAAATTTTAGAGGACAGCAGCAAACGCAATTCAGAATTAGACAGAGAGAACAAAGGGCGCAGGACCAAGCGGCACCACAACAGCCAATTAAAACACCGTTACAGCATAACTACGTGCAAGGGACTGACTCAGACGATGATGGTCCTCTGTTTGAAACCAATCATTTTTTCACAGCTGATGGTGCACCCATTTTCCTCACGGAAGACGAAGAATACATAGTGGCGACTCCAGACATTCAAGGGGATGAAAATTTCATTTTGGCCAATGACGTGGTGTTAGAAAAGGAATCTGATGACTACCAGAGAAGTTATATGAACGCGCTGTCAGCCCAGCAAGGGCAGTATTCTCTAAGGAACAGAAACGTCACCATCAGCCCCATTCAAAGGAGAAAAGAACTACAAATGAAGGACGAGGCACAGAAGAAAGGAAAAGAGCCGGCCAATCCTTCATCCAGCAAAGCACCCACAGCTGAGAATGCCGCAAAAGAAAAAGGCCAGCAGAACATAGCGAGAGAAAAAATGGAGAAGAAAGACCCTCCTATTAAAGAGGTAGAAAAAGCTCCCTCCTTTAATTTAGAAAATGAAATTTCCAAGTTGAAAGTGTCCGTGCCCTTGACCGAGTTGGTAAAGAATAGTGTATATAAAAATCAGGTGTCTAAAGTCTTGCAAATTGACCCTCTTTCTGATATGGTTAATGTGGAGGATGACTGCCCCGAACTTATTTTTGGTCCAGCCACACAAGAGTCTGAAGAAAATGAAGTTCCCCCCTTTTACCTCAGTCTTAGGTTACATGAGTTTATCTTGCATAATGCCATGTTAGACTCCGGGGCCTCCCATAATTTAATGCCCAAAGTTGTCATGGAGAAGTTAGGCCTTGATGTTACTAGAAAATACCATGATTTGTACTCTTTTGATTCAAGTAGGGTCCACTGTATTGGTCTCATCAAAGATTTAGTAGTGTCTTTAGATCAAATCCCAGCCAAAAATGTCTTGATGGATGTAGTTGTTGTTGATGTCCCACCAAGGTTTGGAATGCTCCTATCTAGGTCTTGGGGTGCCAAACTTAAGGGGACCATACAGCTTGATTTCTCCTATGCCACAATCCCTGTGTTTGGCCAATTGAGAAAGTTATATAGGGAAAAGAAAATGAAATACATGATCACTAGCAAAGACAAGCCAGTAAATCATCCCATCAATGCAGTACACATAGATTTAGAGTCTTTTGTCATATATTCAGATGGTGGTTTAAATGATGAGGATGTTCAGTTGGTACAAGTGGAGGAGATACCTGAGATTTCAGAAAATTTCAGAGAAATCCTCAAACAGGAAAAAGACAAAGCAGCAAGTACTTCTGAGCCTTCTGCCTGCCAGCAGCAAATGGATAATGAACAGCCAGAAATCAGCCAAGGAAAAGAAGAGAAAGAAACAAATTTTCAGCATCTACAAGAAGAAGAAGAAGGTCTGTGGAGTATGGATTTTGATGGAGCTGTTGGTAAAGATGGAGCTGGCATTGGAATATGGATTAGGAGTCCTATTTTTCAACCTGAGAAGGTCCCTAGTAATGTTAGAGTATGTGCTTACAAGTTGGCTTTTGAATGCTCTAACAATGAAGCAGAGTATGAAGCTCTGATTGCAGGCCTCAAAATCTTGAAGAAGTTGAAGGTAAAAAGGATTTCTGTGTATGGTGACTCTGAGTTAATAATCAAGCAGGTGAAAGGAGAGTACCAAGCTAAACATCCAAGACTGAGGGCATACAGAAATGCAGTTCTGGACATTTTGAAGACATTCCCAGAGTACACTTTGACAGCAGTGCCGAGGATGCAGAATCTTATTGCTGATTCTATTGCAACTACTGCAAGTAACCTGAAAATTCCGATGAACTCCAGCAACAAATTTGAAATCCATGTCAAACATAGGCCTGTTGTTCTGGATAATTTGAGGTATTGGAAAATATTTTGGGATGATAATGAGATAAATGCATTTTTGCAGGGTGATGGAAAATTCAAGGACACTCTCATAGAAGGTGAGTATGTGGTGGATGATCAAGAAATGGAAACAAACCAGATGGACATATTGCAGCTGGAAGATAACGTAATTCCTAGAGGTCTCATACCTCTAGAGGAGCTGTTTGATCAGGACAATGTTGCAAAGAAGCCAAGCTTGGTGCCCACAGAGAAAGGAGTTGAAGATGTGAATCTTGGAACACCTGATCAGCCCAAGTTCGTGAAATTGTCAAAGACATTGTCCCCTGAAGCGAAGGATAAGTATGTGAAGTTGCTTTCCGAATTTTCTGATGTATTTTCATGGGATTATTCAGATTTGAAAGTGTATGATAGGAACATAATCTAGCATACTATTCCTATCAAGCCAGATCAAAAGCCATTCAGACAGAAGCTGAGAAGAATCAATCCGAAGCTGCTACCATCCATTGAAAAAGAGGTAAACATATTATACAAAGCTGGTATCATAGTCCCCATTAGATTTTCTGACTGGATTTCAAATTTGGTCCTGGTACGTAAGAAGACTGGAGAAATAAGGTTGTGCATAGATTTTCGGAACTTGAATAAGGCTTCCTTAAAGGATAATTATCCACTTCCGAAAATGGACCATATTCTGCAGAGAGTAGTTGGAGCATCCAGGATGTCATTACTTGATGGCTACTCAGGCTACAACCAAATCTTGGTGCATGAGAAGGACCAAGATAAAACTACCTTCACAACACCCTGGGGAACCTTCTAGTATGCCAAAATGCCTTTCGGACTGAAGAATGCAGGAGCTACTTTCCAACGTGCAATGGAAATCGCCTTTGAAAATGAAAAATATGTTTTTCTGGTTGTTTATTTGGATGATTTGACAGTGTTTTTAGGATCAGATGATGAGCATTTGTACCATTTGAGAGTTGTTTTTCAGCGATGCAAAAAGTTCAGAATTTCTCTCAATCCCAAGAAGTGCCTCTTCGCCATGGATGAAGGCAAGCTGCTGGGACATATCATCTCCAAAGATGGTATTCGCATCGATCCAGCTAGAGTGGAGGCAATCCAGCTCATAGACCTGCCACGAAACAAGAAGTAGATCCAAGCATTCAGTGGTAAGATGAACTTCTTACGTCGATTTATACCCAATCTGGCTGAGCATTTGAGGGAAATGACTAATATGTTAAAGAAAGACAGCACTGTTAAATGGAGTGAGGAGGCTATCAAATCATTCAATCTGGTAAATTTTTCTTTGTCCAATGCCCTAGTTTTGATCAGTCCTGACTACACTCAAGACTTTATCATATTTTCGTTTGCATCTGAGCATACTTTAGCGGCTGTTTTAATGCAAAAGAGAGACGAGATCGAAAAGCCAATTGCCTTTTTCAGTAGAACTATTAGAGACGCTGCTTTGAGGTATAATATCATTGAAAAACAGGCATTGGCCCTTATCAAAGCATTGAAGGATTTCAGGGTCTATATTCTGCATTCACATACTATAGCATATGTCCCAAACGCAGCAGTGAAGGAGGTGTTGATGCAAACTAATCCAGAAGGTCGAAGAGGTAAGTGGATAGCAGCCATGTTGGAGTATGATCTGGAGATCAAGCCCACGAAATTGATCAAAGGCCAAGGCTTGGCGAAATTGATGGCCCAATCAAATCTGCATGCCTTAGATATAAACCTTATAACAGCAGTGGCAGAAGAGGAAGATGAAGGTTTGCTGGTTCCAATTGCAGACATTTTTCTACAGTCCCCGTGGTATTCAGATATCGTCTATATCCTTCAGCATTTGTCTCCTCCTACAGGCATGTCCAAGAGCAAAGGTAGATCTCTGAAGCTAAAATCTGCAAAATTCTGCATTTTAGATAGCACTCTGTATTAGAAAGATCCAGGAGGCGTTCTGCTCAATTTTTTGGTTGAAGAAGAAGCGCAGAAGGTAATGCACGAGTTTCATAAAGGCGACTGCGATGGTCACTTGTTTTGGAAGACTACAAATAAAAAGATATTGAGAGCAGGATATTATTGGCCCACATTATTTTCTGATTTATATAAGATAGTGATGAAATGTCATGAATGCCAAATCTTCCAAGGGAAGAAGAAATTTCTTCCACTTCCTTTGAAACCAGTTTCGGCAAACGCACCCTTTCAGCAGTGGGGGCTCGATTTTATATGGGAGATTCATTTCACGTCCTCAGCACAGCACCGATGGATCTTGACAGGGACAGATTACTTTACTAAATGGATTGAGGCCGTCCCATCCAGGCAAGCAATAGACGCGGTAATCATTCAATTCTTGGAATCGAATATTCTATCTCGTTTTGGCTTCCCCTGTAAAATCGTAACAGACAATGCAGCAACGTTCAGATCCAAGAAAATGATCGAATTTTGTGACAAATACAACATCGTGCTGGGCCATTCGACAACTTATTATCCATAAGGAAACGGCCTGGCTGAGTCATCTAACAAATCATTGGTGAATATAATTAAAAAAATGTTGGAGGCAAACAAAAGAAATTGGCACCGAAAGCTCATCAACGCACTGTGGGCAGACAGAGTTAGCAGTAAAAGATCAATAGGTATGTCACCATTTGAGCTGGTTTATGGTACTAACACTATCTTTCCTACATCCCTTATAGTCCCAATTATGAAATTATTGCAAGAAGTTGGCAGCGAGGACAATGACAATCAGCGAAGAATCAATCAAATGATCCACCTTCAGCAAACAAGAGAGGAAGTGTCACAGAACGTTATTCAGTTGCAGGAGAAAATTAAAAAGATCTATGATAGGAAGACAAAGGCAGAAAAGTTTCAGCTGGATGATATAGTGTTGAAATGGGATGCCAAAAATGAAGACAAAGGGAAGCATGGTAAGTTCGACAATCTATGGAAAGGACCATACAGGATCTCAGCTTACAGAGGACAGAATGCCTTCTTGCTTTCAGAAATGGATGGCCAAAATTGTCCTGGAGGAGCAGTAAATGGTAGGCTTTTGAAGCACTACCATTGTTGAAAACAAAGGATCAGGATATATGTCATCATCATTGTATATACCATGTTATGTTTATCAGAGTTCAGAGTACACAATCATTGAAGTTTGGGGCCCGAAGTGAAGGCTATAAAACTTGAATGATATGTGTACGGTTTGGTTTATTTCAGTTTTTCACTCTAGTCTTGAGTCAGTGTCAGTATGCATTGTGTCAGTTTTTCAGTATTTTTGACTCCATGCCCAATGGATAAGGCTACGTGGTCTACAGTGTTCTTGGCACCTCCAAGGAGCTACCATCCCCATTGGAGCCAATGTTATGGTCACTCTAGTCATACTGCCATCAGTGATCAAAATTGCTCTTTTGCATTTGCATATTAGGAGTCCCATAATAATCAATTTCGCCATTCCGTTAGGTCATGGATTCATTGATGGTAGTAATTTGTTACCAGTTTTCCCTCATGAGGTACTTCTGATTTTCCTTCCTATGATCTTCAGTCATTTGTCACTTTCATTCTCAAAATCATATTAGTAGGTCATAGGATGGGTCTCATTAGTCTCTAAGGTCTCGCCATGGTCAAATTAATGAGTCAAGTGTCAAATAAAGATCAGCGAAGTCATGAGGAAGTCAATAAATACAAAGTCATAGCACCAGGAAGATCGAAGATATCATTTGTTTGGTTTGATGCAAGCTTCACCTAAAAACCATGTTTTGAGGTGAAGACATGATACTTTGCCTTTCAGCCACAATTCGGAAGCTGTTATCTCCATAAAGTGATGTCTCTGTCTTCAGAGAATTTTTCCGCAGCATGTTTAGTGCCAAATCATCTTCAAAGCAGATCCATCAGAAATATCCCGGAAAGATCTTTCCAACGGTATACTACACTCTCAAAACTGGCTTCTGGATTGAATTTTGTGCTTAAGTGAAGTAAAAGCCCTCTATTCCCTAAGCCCCACCTATTTCCCATGTTTCCCCTTTAACTTTATGTTCAAATCCATTTAAAAACCCCTTCCTTCCCCCTTCCGATTATAATATCGCATTGTAAATCATTTAATAAAATATGCGATTTTATTACCCAACCACTTCCCCTCCATGCCTTTGGACTTTATAATAAAAAACTTCATATTACAAAGTCCCTCCCCTTAAACGCTTCTCCGACCAATACCCCACAAACTTTATAACAAAGTTATATCATATATATAAACCCCACCACTTTAGCGCAAAATCGCAAGATCGCAAGTTTAGAGATTCAAGTGTCTTGTTGATGTGGAATTTGCGATGTGCGATGTGCGATGTATAAAATTTATACTTAAATTCACCTTCGCAAAATCCACAAGCTGGCAAATTCCTTGCCAAATTCCAATATTGCGATTGTGATTTTATTCCCGGGCCCACCATACAACACTTACTCCCCATTATAATATAAAGGCCCTTTCCCCTTTGTAAGTCCCAAAATCGCATTTTATTACATTTATTAAAGGACTTCCCACGGTTTAATCCAACTGCATCGAAATTTTTATTTTGTATATATCTTCCCGCTCCCCGATCCCGATTGCGATTAAGATGCTGGTCCCGCCTCCTCTTCCTTCCTTCTTATTCACTATTTCCCTTCACGTAAGGCATTATTTCAGTTTATTCCAGTTTACTACAATGACATCTTATTAAAATCCAGTTATTCAAAAGGAATAATGGAAAGCAAAGCGACAGCCAGAGGCCGAGACCCAAATTGTAACAGGGCTGAATAACACTCTGCAACTCAATGACTGAAGGTAGGTGGATGATATGACAAGAAAATAGCTGAAAATCCTCCCAATAGATCCTCCCAATGAAAGGTTACTACCTTCACTAGGAAACTACCTCACAAAATGGGTCTCTCAATCCTCCACTGCAACTGCCCTACAAAATAACGCAGTTTCTGAAGGAGATTACATTGTGGTAGATGGTTGAAGCTTAGCCTAATGCTAGATGGTGGAATGAAGCTCAATGTACCTCTCCTGAGTGGGCACTCGAAGTCCCCCGAGGATGAGGGTTGTATTTCCGTCGACAAACAGCCTTGTGCTAAATAGCACAACAAACTCTGCTAAACAACTGAAGTGTGCAGAAAGTCATAAAAGATCAAGACATAAAAAATAATTAGAATTCCTTCTATGGCTACCATCCCCTTTCTTATATTCTTGGTGAGCTTCCTCACCCTTGGTCCCACTCATTAAAGATGCTACTCCCATGCAGACACTCCTCCACCATAACCGCGTTGTCCTCCACTATCTCCACTCTCTCCATGGCAGTACTATTGATTTTGTCAACCTTGACCCCATCCACATGGATTGACCCCATTCACACCAAGGGTTGCTTTATTTCAACTAGATACACTGATTTATTCCTATTAAAGAGATTTAAGTGTCTCTCTACCCACTTATTCATCTAAGTTAAGAACAAAAGAAAATTTTAATATTCCAACTAGCTAAAAGCTAATTAGGAATATTACATTTGACCAACAGCTGACCATGCCACCAATGATGGTGGAACCAAAGGTCCTTTCTCATTTCCTTCCATAACATTTTATGATATTTTTGTTCTTGTGTGTGGTTAAAGAAGTGCAACATAACTCATGTTTCAAGAATTTTGTTGTCATCCATATGCCTTGCAAGTTGGGGTTGATATGCATCTTGAAGTTGAGATCTAAATCAATGCATCATTACCCTCAATCATACTCTCTTTCAAACCTCACAATTTTGAAATCCTTACCATCCATGAGATCTGCAAATAAAAATTGATGTTTCACCGGTGAGATCAAACCCTCAAATGGCAAAGTGGAATTAGCCATGTGACTAATGATCTTGAATGTAAATGAGACGGAGAACAAGTCCACCTTCTATTTAAAACTTTAACTACCCTATTGATCCCTTTTTTTGCAAGGGTGGATGTTGCTAGGGGCATCGAGAGAATACCTAGAGGAGGGAGGTGCTCAATATATGTTGATGCACCAGTAAGTGAAGAATTCTTTGTGAACCAACACTGCATGTGCCTTGAGTGGCCCATGGAGGAAATTCCCTTGTAAGAACAAATGGCTAGGGGTATCTTTCCAATATTTTGTAAGGGATGAGTGCTAAATTTGGCTTGGAAAATGGCCTAAGGAACATTTTTTGCTCAAAAGATTATATTTTGAAATTTGGGGTACAAAAGGATTGAACACTCTATATATTATGATCCCAATAAACTAGTAGCCCAATTATTGGCCACTTTTTGATATGATGATAGTTAAAATTTAATTATTCATGCAACTTGCTCAATTTATCAATTTTTGACATGAATTTAATATTTAGAATGAGTATAAGTGAGGGTTCATTGCCTGGAACTTTGACATGGAGGACTTGAAAGCTGAGGCTGCTTTGGTATGGAATATATTTGTTTTTCTGAATCTCATTTTATGATTGCAACTACTTTGTTTTCGCAAGTCTCCTTAAATTGTTCATAAAAGTAGTATTGAAATTTCTCTCTCTCTCTCTCTCTCTCTCTCTCTCTCTCTTATAGATCAATATCATTTTAACACTTTTGATTGGCCTTTTTTTTTAATTAAAGATTATGATTAAGTATGACTAATTTGCAGAGAAAAATTTCTTGAGAACTATTATTTGTTAGTTTCCAAGCCAAGATTAGGGATTTTCGTTATGATAATATGATAGGGTTTTCCTACTTTCCTATTAGAAAAATGAGGCAGTACAATATCAAGCAATTCCTTTTTTTTTTAAACAAAAGCTACGAATTTTTTTTATTATGAAGGTTGTAGCAAAGCTAAACAGTAAGTACATAAATATAATATTGTTGCCCTGAGTTTTCAAACAAAATGGATAGCTCTTAAATGCCAAAACTGAGTTTGAAAATATAAACAATTTATACATCCCAATTTGTTTCATAGGTAGACAACCTTAAGAAACCAACTAGTATTCTAATTGATTTACTAAACATAAAATTTTATGAAATACATGACAATTGCTGGATTCTCTCAGCCCAATGTTTGAAGGAGGAGTCCTAATTTCCAAGATCCATGTCTTCTATCATTTTGCGAACTATTTATTCCTTAAATTTTGGAATTTGCTTGAACTAAATTTTTTGATATCCTATGATTTGAAGCAGCAGAATGAGATCCTTTTCTGAGATTAAGGGCCATATTTCTCAACATATTTCTCAATTTTTTTCTCAAGAAAAAGGAGTATTTTTTGCAATGGACTCTAATGAGAAACAGGCCAAGAATGGATACTGGTCACGCCCCTTTTTTGTATCAGTGAAGGTTTGAACATAGTGTAGAAGAGAGATGACACCAAACATTATATCAAGTAGGAAGGAGTGAGCTGGAAACTCTATAGGGATGATGGGTTGAGGAATTAGCTACTTGCATTGAACAATGCAGCGAAGGAGGATGATCTGTACTCTCTTTTTTGAAGACCAACTAAACTCTAGAAAATAGGTCCCCAAACCTTGGAACCATTTAGAATTGTGGGTTGGGCAAGATTGTGCATGAGTGACATCTTGGTAGATATGTACTGAAAAATATTATAAAAACACTGCCTCTCAAGAAGAGCCAAGAACCCATAAGCCTTGTTGAGTCAAGGCTAAAGTGCATGTTGCAAACTAAAGCAAGGTCTTGTGAATAGCACCCCTAGATAAATATATGAGTTGGTGATCTCGATCTCCTCTCCTTTAAGAAATAAATGGTGATCATGGAGGATTTTATTAAACACGTTGAAGATGATGAATTTGTTTTTTACCTAGGTTGACTGTCAATTGATGAAGATCATAGAAAAGGGCCAGGGCATCGAGCTGTCTTTGCAATTTTTCTGGGGGTGAGACTAGAAGGGCCACATCATCTAAAAACATCAAAATATAATATAATCCAACTTTCCCCTACACTATTTGGATGTGCACAGCAAAAAAATAATGTATATTCACAATACCTGTCTGAACACCAAAAACAAATTTGTCTTATGACCAGCAGAAAACTATACAACAAGGATCATCCAAATAGTGCAGGGGACAAGGGGAAAAATTGTTTGACCCCAATGATACTTAGGATAAAATATGATAGCCTGTGTGTTGGTGCATATATGACCAAGGATTGACTCATATAAAATTCATAATGGCTGACAAAAGGGTTTCTGAGATACCAATATCTCTGAGTATGTGGAATAAAGCCTTTATGGGGACAGAATCAAAAGCTTTTTCGAAGCTCTATGAAACAATAGTAAACTTTCCAAGAGCAATGTTGGGCTTCCTAAATTATGGCCTGGAGTGTAAAGATGTGACTAATAGTCTAATGCTCAGGTTGGAATCTATCCTTTCCTCTAGCTCTATGTTGCCTCTGCTCAATCTCCCTAGAGAGTTGCGGGTGGAGGGATGTAGCATAGAGCTTCAAGAAGAAAATGACCACAAATAGGTACAATGGAGTGCAAGATAGATTATAAATAGTATGTAGTGGGAGCATGAGTGCAACTCCTATAAAAGGCATATCTAACTTCTGGGGTCAAAGACCTAGAGGGTCAAATTCTTCATCTAAGATATAAAATGTTACAAATCTCAGAGTCCCAGGGAAGAAAGGGCCCCTCTCAAGAACTTGAGAATCGGGCTAAATATCTTGATTGAAGCTTTCCTGCAGAAAGTGATCAATATTTGGAGGAGCTATCACCTACTAATTAGTGAGGACTAAGAGAAATTGTTGGCCTCTAAAACTATATTGACAGTAGGTGAATCTCTCCTACCATCTGAAGCTAAAGTGAAGAATCCCCTGATGGAGGAATTTTAATAAATTGGAAGATCTAAAGTTTTGGAAGATCTGATCTTATGCATATAGGATTCTCTTTGCAGATACATGGGTCTGGGAAGGAGGGTGTCTTATCTGTTTTTAAAAAGGGCCTGGACAGAGACATTATTGCAAGGGTATCATGGGTGGAGGTCAGGGGTCTCCTCGAGATCTCATGAATCTGCGATTCTGCATATTGAGGTGGAACTGCTCTCTGCCTATAACTTATTACTTTTGTGTGTTACCACTACCAAGGAGGTAGGTTATCATATTGTTGTGTGGGTTGATGGGAGTTAATCTAAGGTTCCTCCATTTGAGTCTGTTGTGGGTGGAAAAGCCAACAAGTCGAATTGTGCCTTGACTAGATGAATTTGCAACATCAAATCTTCTTTATTCATCAGAACAGAAAATCTATTGTTTCAATTAATATTGTTGTTGAAGTCATATAAGGAATCCTATTTACATTGTCATTGAAAACATGCAACAAAGTATGTGAAAATCCCTTGAATTTGAAGAGGAATCATCCGAAAAGCTATCTGCAAAAATAATTTTGAAAATATTTGAATGCAAAATGTAGTTACTGGAAGGAGGCTAAAGATTATTCCCTTATTCCCTTACGAAATTTCATAAAAAAAAATTTCCCTGAAGTTTTATTTTGCCTTCAATAAAATCATGGGTTTTTGTCGTGGGATTTTATGCTTAGTTTTACCAACGGTTGAATCAGGAGTCCAAATTTCACATACCAAACACTAAAATCGGCTTGCAATTCACCCTTAGAAGGCTCAAAATACAACACCAAAATTTTCTCGAAGAAAAATAGTGCAAAATCGGCGATTTAAGGGTATTTTCTGAATGGAATACTTGTTAACCTTCTTGTTTATTCAATTATTAAGATGCCTCATTCCCTCTTCCCTCAAAGAAATTAGGTACTTGATATCCACTCAGACTCCCACCCTATAATCATTTTTCATGAATTTGGCTTCACAGAAAGAGGCTATTTAGAAATCTATGTAACATATGCCTCCTATAAGCTCACAGTTAAAAAAAAAATTCAGACCACTCGTGCGGTTTTTTTTGTTACCACAAGCGATGCATGGATCCATGTTTTATGACAGTTAGAGCAGGAGAAAACTAAATGTGTTTTTAACAACAATCTCATTACAGGTCTCTTCACATTTAAGTGATACAGAAGAATAAAAATTTTAACAAGACATTTCACCCCTCATAGCCCAACCTGTACATTTTGATATTTGTGAATTGTATAGATGACCTTCAGATTTCCATGAATATGAAGGCTGTAAGGTACAATTTGGAGGGAGAATCCAATAATAGAAATTATTTTCCTGCGTGTCAAACAATTCTATCAACATTGTATTTTGGGTTTTTGTGATTTATGGAACTTTGGCTGGGGTTTGGTCAAATGTATGTGTGAAAATTTGGGCTTCTACCGACCGGATCCATGTATTAATGGGTGCATTGATCTACTTGAAGGCTGTGATTTTGATATGTGAGGCAGAGGACAGGTCTTTTATTAAAATAACAGGGATTTCCCATGGTTGGGATGTTGCTTTATATATTTTCAATTTCTTCTAGGGTATCATGATTTTTACTCTAATTGTTCCCAGTGGCATGGGCTAGTCCTTCTTGAGGCCTTATCTTCAAGAAAAGGACAAGAGGGTGCTCATGCTTGTCATCCCTCTGAAAGTTGTTGTTAATATTATTGCATCCATGCTCAGCATTTCGAGACCATCTACAAAGGACTGGTTTGAATGGAAGTAGTTGTTTCTTCTTATTGATATTATTTGTTGTGGTGTTGTTATTTTTCCTATTGCTTGGTCAATCAAGCATTTTAAAGAAGAAACTCAAAAAAATCGTAAGGAAATAGTAGTTTTAAAAATTCTGACCCTGTTCAAGCACTATTATATTGTGGTGATCTGTTATATCTACTTTAATTGAGTGTTTGTTTGAGTCTATGATGAAAAAAATATCGTTCAGGTATTTTTGGACGATTGTGGACGTTCAGGTACTGGGATTTGAACCCTTCATCAAGTTGCCCAAATTTTTTTATGAAATTCTTGAATTCGGACATAGCCTATGATGTCTTTTGGTTGTGGTGCATAAGGAGCCAGTCCTAACCTACCAAGCCATATTAAGGAGTTAATTTTTTACCTTGCTAGCTTAAAGAAAGACAATGTTCAAATCATTACTGCTAGTTAATATTCCACATAATTTTCTTCAAGTAAAGCCGGGGATAAAATACATAAGTTGTACCTAAATCAGAGTATACTATTGTAGAATTTTTTGTTGGTCATAAGACAAATATGTGTTTGGTGTTTGGATAGGAATCGTGGATATACATTATTTTTTGGCCATTGTGTGCAAGGCCAATGTATATTGTTGTGTCTAATAAACGGTTTTGGTTATTGGTGAAATTGGGTTGAGATCTCAAAATATTATTTAGTACATAAGTATGTATGGCTCATGATCAACTAATATTTCAATAAATATTAATTTTAACTTTGGTTGCTATTCCATAGAGTAGTACATTTGTCAAACTCATAAATGTAAGTATTGATAATGGGAGTTTTTCAGTCCCCTTGATCGATTTAGCATAGTTTTTTTTAGGACTACTTTCTGCTCCATTTGAGTACAATAATGGAAACCTTTAAGAATATCATGTTTTTTTTAAATAAGACAAGTGTGTGATGTCCATGATTTTCAATTTGTTGAAATTTAACCTTTTTTTAAGTAAGACAAGTGTGTGATGTCCACAATTTTCAATTTATAGGAATGTAACAAGGACATTGTATGTTATTTCCTATGGAAATCTTAAGCTGCACTATTCCTATGGAAATCTTAACATGGACTCTTTCAAATGGTTCTTTTAAGTTAAATCCTTTAGTTTTGAATTTTAACGTGAGTTTCCCTTTACAAATAAATTAATAGGGAAATGCTTCCAGAAATTTTGTCTTTGTTGAAATCCCTATTTCATATGTCATCCACTCAGATATTTAGTATATGGTAAGTGTGTGCTCCTGACTACTTATATTGTGTCTCAATTTCTTCTTGATGTTCAGAAGGTGTTGCAGTGTTTTTTTTGTTTTAACTGCATTATCCATGCTCATCTAGGGAAACTAAATGTAAATCTTGAAAAATGAAGGAAAGGAATTATGTGTTTCAGAGTACTCTCACAGTTTTAGTTATTTTCCTTATTTGTTGATATTCATGCACAAATTGAAAATAATTACATTTGTGAACTCATTTTAGAATGCATCGCCTACTTGGGAACACGAGGATATTTAAAATCTTACTCTCACACCTTTACTTTTCCTCAAATTACACGAGTGTCTAATTGGGAGTTGCAATATACCTCTATTAAATCCTTTTGAGTTTTATTATCTCAGTTTGAAGTTGAAATAATCTATAAATTTCTAATGATTCTAGAAGTTTTTACAAACTCAACACTTCATCGTGGTGTATGACATGAATTGATGTCTTTTTTTTAAATAGTAAGGTTGGCGTGAACCTTTGTATTTTATTTTTTATATTTTTTATATATAGTTTTCGAACCTATATCAACAATTTTCATTCCCAGCAAATAGTATTCTATTAGTGTCAAATATGCAATGAAATGAACAAATTCTTATCCAGGAGTGGGTTTGTGACAAACTATGATCCAATTGTTGGAATCTGGCAACACATTTAGTCATATTTTCTATTAGTTTCTATTCCTTCATAATTATAATCAAATTTTTGATGACATGGGTCAATTCAAAGTTGTGAAAAACTCTCGAAGACATTATTACTCCATACATGGATCTTGTGTCATGGTAAAACTTTGTTCATGTCTGAAATTTTTGTTGGATTCTATCACATTTACCATTGAAATAGAGAGTATTTTTACTACTGATTTATTCCATACTTGAGTTGTATATCTAAGAAATTAAAACTAAAAGAGGGTATTTTTTTTCTTAAAATAATTTACTGCATGTTCAAGTTGTATAGACACTGTAATTGAGACTAAAAAGAGGGTATTTTTGCTACAAAAGTAATTTACTCCACATCTAAGTCATACAAATAACAAAATTTTCTCATATTGGTTTTAAAATGTAAAGATTTTAATGTAGCTAACCATGTCCATATTTTCTGGGCATAATGTAACAATCCAACTTGTTGAAGGTTAGGACTGTTTATTAAATAGGACAATGTACTAAAATACCAGTTTGTTGACATTTGTGATGCTAACTGAAGTTTAGGTTAATCTTCTGGTGATGTCTATTTCAAATAAGGCGAATTTCTCAAATTAAGGCAATGACTAAAATTACTAGCAAATCATTTACTAGTTAAATGAATAGTTAGTTTGATTTGTGGATTATTAGTGATTGGTCGAGTTCAATCCCCCTTATCGTGGAAAAGGTATAAAGAGTATGTAAATGAAAACTTCATTATTCAAGGAAGTTTTCCATTTCTAAGGGGAATAACATTAACTGTTGGGTCTAGATTCATTCTATGAAATTTCTAGGTGAACTTTGGTAAAGGTTTGGAGACATTCTGTGAACTTTGGTAACTTACAATTTGTAAACGAGAATTAGGGCTTGCAATTACTTTAGCAGACAATATTTTTTTAAGTACATTTATATGTGGTATTAAATTCTTTTTTTTTTAATTTTAGAGAAGAGAAAGGTTAGTGGTCTCTTGAAATGGAAATTTAATTTAAAAGCCAAAATAAGTGTCAATCTTTATCCTTATAAATAATTATAATTCCAACACTTTGAATAATATATGTTTTAAATCATATATATATATATATATGTATGTATGTATGTATGTATGTATGTATGTATGTATGTATGTATGTATGTATGTATGTATGTATGTATGTATGTATGTATGGAATGAGTTGATAACACTTTAAAAGCCAAAATAAGTGACATCTTTATCCTTGTAAATAATTATAATTCCAGGACTCTGAATACTTTGTCTTCTAAGTATATCTATGTAATTTGAAATATTATATATGGCTCTTTGGAATGAGTTCTATGTATTATTATGTTGAGGAATATTTCCACTTTTTTATTCTTATTTTATTATTTTAAAATTGCACATATATGAGGTGATTATTTGTTTTACTTTTTGTGAGGGATTTTTGGTCTTCCCAAAGACTCTTCATTTCATATATCTCTATATTGTGTGCAATAACAGTGCAATAACTTTAGAGGTTTCTGAAACCATTTCCCTTAAACCAAAGGGATGTTGTGAGTCCAACCATCATTATGAATTTTTCAAATTTCTCTTCCAAGTGCTTGTTGAAGATATCTGCAATTTGCTCATTTGTGGAGCAATGTCCCAAATGGATGGTCTTGGCCTATATATGATATCAAATCAGATAGTATGGTGTATTAATGTTGATTCACTAGCAATGTTGTCAAGTTATTTTACAGCTTCTTCTTGAATACCCTCTTGGTGCCAAGCGACTGTAACAAGCCTTGGATTTCTTAGTGTTTCACCATTTTCTACTAGTGATTCGCCATTTCACAGAGATTCACCATTTTGTACTAGTGATTCGTCATGATTTTACAAGAGAATATAATCTGGTGAAAGAATTACCAAAAAATTTATATACATACTATATTATTAATAAAATCGTCTTCCATTTTTCCTATGTATCATGGAGATTCGCCCATTTATTATAGATATAAATTTAGGAGGTTCTTAAAATCTTCCCTATAAATACCTTTCACCAGGTTCATTACAATAATTTATGTTTGTGTGATCAATAAAAGAGTTACAACTTAGTATGTTATTATATGTGTGAATTATTTGTATTTATTTTTGCCTTTACTCTTCTGTCTTTCTAAAAATTGTGCTCTATTTTCTCAATCCAAAAGTAGATCTAATGATCATTCATTATTACTCATAATTTTATTTTCAACCATAAATGTTTTTGTTACAAATTTTCATCCATATTTGGCCCTCGATTAAAAAAGGGATTAAGACAATTTGTAGTTTGGTGAAATATGTTGAGATTTTCCATATTATTTTGGCACAAATCTCATGGATAATGCCAACAGTAGGTTTTGTTGCAAAACTGATGGCATCAAATAAGCAAGAGGAGATATTATATCCTATTTTGTTGTGATAGGATGGAATAGAATTTATTATTCAGTTTCTTCTCAACATATATAAATTACAAGCTCATAGAGGCAGAACATTATTAGATATGAGGGTGATGAAGAGGAAGTGAAAATGTGCAAATCTACTATTGTAATCTCCTGTTGCATAATAAGATAGCCGATACCTCTGTTTGGTGGATGTAGCCCACATTGGTCGGGTGAACCACGTTAAATATTGTCTCCATTTTTTATGCTGTGTGTGATTGATTTTAGTTTTCCACTGTGTTTATTCATACAATTGGTATCAGAACAAGTTTCCATTGGAGCTTCAGCATTGAGCATTCAAATTTTTATGCTAGGATCAGCCTTCAAGATCCGGCGAGGAAGAACGATTCTGGATGATTAATTCAGTCCTGGATCGGCAAAAGTCCTGGAGCGCATCTACAGTTCTGTTGACGGCTCATTAGAAGCAATGTATGGCATGTTCACGGCTCTGATATCGTTTGCGATTTGAAGGTTGATAAATTCGAGGGAGGATGGTAAGCTTCATGACCGTGGCCGCTGTGTGAGCACATAGCGAAGCTGCCAGATCTTGTATCTCAGATCGTGGCTTTGGCACTATCCAGAATGCAGCAGAAGACTGGTGGTGGTGGTGGTGTGGTGGCTGTTGCCGTGGATGCTGCAGGAGAAGACTGTCGGCATCTTCTGTTCTGAATTTATCAATCTGTGTGACCTTCTGATGATATCCATAGTTAACCATTCAATCCTAGCACTATTGAATCCTCAGCATGTGAACAAAAACGATTACAGCCTTATGATCTGGAGGTTTAACGCTCTGTTGAGAAGTGTGAAGGCTGCTATTGACGGACGGTAATTTGAACCTGAAATTCTGTTTAATAATGTGTAATTGTTGTATTGTAATGCGTAATGTGCAGTTGATTAACAAAGTAATGCGTAATTGTTTGTGGACGGGCATTGGCATGTGTAATTGTTTACTTTGTTAAGATATTGATGTAATCCAAGAAATGAAGTTTGTTTTGCGGAGATTACAATTTTTTTTTGAATGTCAAACTTTTGACAACAAAGTCGTTGAGATGGGTGCTTAGTTACATTCCACCGAGGCTTAGGGATACGGGATCAAGCACTTTCAGATGCGTGTCAAGTTAATGAAAGTGTTGTGTGAAGCTTTTTGTGCTACGTGAAAAGTAAGAATTAACTATGTCAAAAACTCAAAGTGCTTGATTTGAGATCGAGAAGTTTAATGGGAGAAATAGCTTTGAAATCTGGAAAGTCAAGATGCATGATTTACTTGTACAACAAGGTGTGGCGAAGGCACTTTTGGAAAAATCCAAACAACCTTTTTCCATGACAGATGACGAATGGAGTGACATCGATGACAGAGAACTGAGCGGCATACGATTATGTTTGGTGGATGATGTTTTATTTAACATCGTATCAGAGACAACAACCGCTGATCTATGGAAAAAGCTAGAAAAATTGTACATGACTAAATCCTTAACCAACAGGATTCTTCTGAAAAGACAGTTGTACAGCTTGCGCATGAAGGAAGGTACAACAATAACCGATCATTTGAATACTTTTAATACTCTCTTGGTGCAATTAGATAGTATAGAAGTAAAATTTGATTCAGAATATAAAGTTGTAAATTTATTATGTTCTTTGCCTGAGTCATGGGATCATTTTGTTACTTCTATAAGTCTTAGTTCATCATAAACGCTTGAATTTGATGATGTTGTTGGAGCTATGATGTCTGAAGAAACCAGGAAAAGGTCAAATTTAGAAACCTCTACATCAAAAGAAATGATGGTTAGAGGTCGATCTAAAGAAAAACACTTCAATCAGAAAAACAACTCTCAGTCAAAATCGAAAGGGAAGAAGAGTAAGTTAAAATGTTGGTTTTACGGCAAATCGAAACATTTGAAGAAGGACTGCTGGAAGAGACAGCAAAAATACAAAGGAGACTCTTCAATAGAAAATAAAGAAGCAAACACGACAGATACAGGTTCAGGTTCAGCATCTTGTTCATGTATAAGTGATGAAGTGTTATCAGTTAATTTGTCAAATCATGATCAACATTGGTTGTTAGATTCTGGTGCGTCCAATCACATGTGCATCATAAAGAGTGGTTTAAATATTATAAATCAATCAATGATGGAGTAGTTTACATGGGCAATGATGTCTCATGTAATGTTGTGGGAATTGGAAGCATCCAGATTAAAATGTTTGATGGGACAAATAAAATCATAATTGATGTAAGACATGTGCCTGAACTCAGAAAAAATCTTATTTCTCTAGGAGTGTTAGACACAAATGGATATAAAACTTTTATTCAAGGTGGAGTAATGAAAATTTACAAAGGAATCCTATTAGTAATGAAAGCAAAGAAAGTTGGAAATCTTTTTCAGTTAGAAGGAAGAACAAAGTCAGATCATGTTTCAACTGTATCTGAAAACGACAGTGATTCTATTCGACTATGGCATCAATGGTTGGGCCATATGGGCGAAAGAGGATTAAAAATCTTATCTGATCATATGTTACTTCCTAGTTTAAAATTTTCTAAGTTAGATTTCTGCCAACATTGTATTTATGGGAAACAAAGCAAGCAGAAATTTAAAACTGGAAAACATACTAGCAAAGGAATCCTTGATTATATCCATTTGGATGTTTGGGGTCCATCTCCTACAACCTCATATGGAGGATCATCATATTTTTTATCTTTTATAGATGATTTCTCTAGAAAAGTATGGGTCTACATGTTAAAAAGAAAATCTGATGTATTCACAGTTTTCAAGCAGTTTAGAGCATTAGTAGAAAATATCACTGGAAGAACCATTAAATTTTTAAGAACTGACAATGGTGGTGAGTTTACTTCAAAGGCATTTGATAATTATTGCAAGGAAGTTGGGATCGAAAGACATAGAACTATTGCTTATACTCCTCAACAAAATGGAGTTGTTGAATGCATGAACAGGACTCTCTTAGAAAGAGCAAGAAGTATGCTAAGTAACGCAAATTTGCAGAAGGAATTATGGACAGAAGCAGTATCTACAGTTTTTTATTTGATAAATTGATCACCATCAACTGCAATATGATGCAAAATTCCTCAAGAGGTATGGAAGGGTCATCCTTGTGATTATTCTAAACTGAAAATTTTTGGTTGTGATGCATATGCTCTAATTTCGGAACATCAACGTTCTAAATTAGATCCTAAATAAAAAATATATATCTTTGTTGGATATGGTGATGGGATTAAGGGGTATAGGTTGTGGGATCCTACTACTCACAAGATCATCATTAACAGAGATGTTAGATTCAATGAATCTTCACTTGATAATCTAGATTTAGATATTAAATTGAAACAAGAAAATGTACCTAAATTTCAACATATTCAGTTTGAAACCAGTTCAAATACTGATGATAGTAAAGATGAACAAGTTTTAGATGAAGATCATGAAGAAATTCCCACAGATAATAATCAGCAAATTGTGGAAGAACTAGAAACATATTTAAGAAGGTCCACGAGAATCAGACATCCTCCTAAAAAGTATGATGATTATGTTACTTCAGTTGCTTTAACCGCTAATGATGATAAACCTTTATGCTATCAGGAAGCTATAGAAGGTTCTAACAATGATAAGTGGAAAGAAGCTATGAAGGATGAGATGAAGGCATTAGACAAGAATGCCACATGGGACCTCGTAGAACTTCCCAATGACAGAAAAACTGTAGGATGTAAATGTGTTTACAAATTGAAAAGGGGTGTTGATGATAAAGAAAACATGTATAAAGCGAGGCTGGTCACGAAAGTGTTTTCTCAGAAAGAAGGAATTGAATTTCATGAGATATTTTCACCAGTTGTCAAAATTGTTTCAATTCATATTGTCTTAGCATTAGTTGCTTTACTTGATTTAGAATTACAACAACTAGATGTTAAGACTGCATTCTTACACGGAGATTTAGATGAAGAGATTTATATGGAACAACCTAAAGGGTTTGTTCAAAATCGCAACAAGAAATTTGTCTGCAGGCTCAAGAAATCATTGTATGGTCTGAAGCAGTCACCGAGACAATGGTACAAGAAATTTGATTCTTTCATGGTGAGTCAAAATTATATAAGAAGTGAATATGATCATTGTGTTTACTTTAAGAAATTAAGTAATGGCATATTCATTATCTTAGGATTATATGTTGACGATATTCTTTTAGCAAGCAAAAGCATAACTGAGATCAACAGGTTAAAGTCTCAGATGGCTAGGACGTTTGATATGAAAGATCTAGGAGCAACAAGACGGATTTTGGGCATGGAGATTTTCAGAGACAGGAGTAATGGTAAGCTATGGTTATCACAACAGAAGTACATTGAGAAAATACTCTTAAGGTTTGGTATGAACAATGTGAAGCCAATTTCGGTCACTTTAGCTTCCCATTTTAAGCTTTCTTCAAGTTTATGCCCTAATACAAATAAAGAAAAGGAATATATGTCTCGAATACCATATGCCAATGTAGTAGGAAGTTTGATGTATGCGATGGTCTGTACACGACCAGACATTTCACATGCAGTTGGGGTTGTCAGTAGGTATATGGAAAATCCAGGAAAAGAACACTGAGCAACAGTGAAATGGGTGCTTCGGTATTTGAGAGGCACAAGTGATTATTGTATCACTTATGACAGAAGTAGTGAATTTGTTTGCGGATATGTTGATTCCGATTTTGCAGGTGATTTGGATAAGAGAAGGTCAACTTCAAGATATGTCTTTACTCTTGCAGGTGGAGCTATTAGCTGGATGTCAAAGCTACAAAACATTGTTGCTTTATCCACTATAGAAGCAGAATACATAGTTGTTTCACATGCTTGCAAAGAAACGGTTTGGTTGAAAGTTTTGTTTGGTGAGTTTGGTAGGCTGCAAGACAGCATAAAGTTATTTTGTGATAGTCAAAGTGCAATTCATTTGGCTAAAAAAATCCCGCCTATCATATTAAATCAAAGCATATACCTATAAAGTACCCTTTTGTAAGACAGGTTATCACTGAACGGGGAGTCTCTCTTGAAAAAGTGCATACAAAGGAAAACTGTGCAGACATGTTCACGAAATCAGTTTTATTAGAGAAGCTACGATGGTGTCTGGCTTCTCTTAGCTTGCAGAAAAAATGAATATAATAAAGAAACAAGGTATCAGGCTAATTGTTGACAAGGTGGAGATTGTTGAGATTTTCCATATTATTTTGGCACAAATCTCATGGATAATGCCAACAATAGGTTTTGTTGCAAAAATGATGGCATCAAATCAGCAAGAGGAGATATTATATCCTATTTTGTTGTGATATGATGGAATAGAATTTATTATTCAATTTCTTCTCTACATCTATAAATTGCAAGCTCATAGAGGCAGAACATTATTAGATATGAGGGTGAGGAAGAGGAAGTGCACATGTGCAAATATGCTGTTGTAATCTCCCGTTGCATAATAAAATAGCCAATACCTTTGTTTGGTGGATGTAGTCCACATTGGTTGGGTGAACCACATTAAATATTGTCTCAAATAAATTAGATATAATCCTACCGTTTACTAGTGATACGATATCAAAGCATGGGTTATTTACGGGGAAACTTAATCTTCCATTTCTGTTTTCCACCCCAACAATAGTGTTTTGGGTTTGCAAAATCCCTTACTCGGTCAAATTCCATGTCGTAAACATTAACCCACGTTTATACCATGTCACTCCAATTGGTCTGAATAAGTTGCTGGTTTTTCATCGAATTAAAATTAAATTATAATTGCAGTGTTTGAAAACTACTCCGTGCCAAACTCTGATGCTAGCATTAAACATTAAATAGCTTAGAGCCAGGTCATCAATCTATGTCATTGTCGTGACGCTGGACTTATTTATGTCATTCTAGCATTTTTTAACTTATTTTACTCGTCGACTTAATTTGTAACAAACCAATTATTTAATGAATGATGATATTTATAAATACTATATATATATATGAATGGTCTTCACATGCAATGAAAACTTCAAATCCGATGGTTGGGAGGAGTTTGGATGGTCTGCAAATCTGGGTTTGGAGTCCACCCGTTCCTATATAAGGAAGGGGCTATGCGTTCTATTTCTCACCTCTTGCTCCCCATCGACTTTGGGTTGTGCACACTGATAGTGTAAGTTGTAGGTATGGTTGAATATTCACCATAACTTTAATGGAAATGCCAATGTTACACGTCCACATCCACAGGGAGTAACACCGACTTCCAATTGAACCCTGATATTCATGACGACTTCAATGCCAATCCTGCACGTCCAGGTCCAGGGACAACGTCGACTTCTAATTCAACTCCAACATCCACGGCAACTTCAACGCCCAATAGATCAACTTATACCAGGTAATCACAAGCATACCAAGTTTTCCTTCGTCAAATTTCTTTTGATGTCATGAATTTCCTTTATTAATTATATTGTTTTTTTATTGTGTGTTCATGTTCCACTCACTCCCTCTATGTTTGTAGGAAAGAATAAATGTTGTTCAAGGTTGTCTGTTCATGTTAGACCGACTCTGTGTGTTCGTCTTTGTGTTTGGTTTAGACATAAATAAGGAAGGCGTCTCCCTATCAATTCAATTCTATAATAGGCATGGCCATTATTGGTGATGAAAGATTGATGTGCACCTAAAATGCATTCGAAGGATACTGGCATATCATAAACTTCATTTGATTAGATTACGTATGATAAATTTCCTGCCTGGTTACAATGTTTTTAATGGTTTGGTTGTGGAAAAATAAAAAGTAAATCACTGTTTACAAAACATCGTAAATATGAAGGCCATATAAGTGCACGCATATGTAAAGGCAATCTTTTCAAATAAGTTGGCGAAATTATGCAGTTCTTTGGGTTGTTGCTTCTCTCGTTGTGTAATCGAAAATATAAAATTTGGAAAGTCCATATATCGTCAAACAAATTTCAAATAATTTATTATTGTTGAAATTTTATGATTTTATATTAAAATAAAATCAAAAGATCAATACTTACATATTTATCATCAAGTCAATCAACTCAAAAGATTAAAATTCACATATTTATCATTAAGTTCATGTGTTGTGCTTGATTCTATTAATATATAGAAATGGACCATATTTCATATGGTTTCATAATGATGAACCAAATGATAAATTTTGAGATTTACAATTTTCTAATAATCAAATGATAAATTTTGAGATTTACAATTTTCTAATTTTCGATGAATAAGTTTGAATCTATAATTAATTATGGAAAATAAGAAGTATTTATTAATAATGGAAAAATTATTATTAAAACTATTAGTGTGATTTCAATTGATGATATTATATTGAGGAACTTTTGCTATCATGGTTTATTTTACTTTTACTTTAAAGAAGATAACACATATTTCTATGAAACCAATTCATTGTCTAAAATTTCTAATTCATATTTTAAATAAAGTATATATATGTTGGATAAATGTAAATTTTAAATATATATGTCAAATCCTACCTTGTAAAAAAAAATATGTTGGGCACTAACTGTAATAATTAATTATGCTTATAACCCATTCCATCATGGAGCCTTTATATGATATATGAACTTCGTCATAGTTTAAGGTCTTGTTATATTTGTGTTTAAATATTTTTAATATAATAAGCTATTGTTCTTTTATCTCTCCCCCCCCAGTCGCCTCGTGTGATACACTTAGTGTCTATAATCGTGTCGGTCCTCAATGTTGAACAGAATTGGGCATTAGGATCTTCGATTGCACATCTTTCATAGAGTTGTTGAAAATACCCTTTGTTTTCTTAGCACATTCTCTCAATAATTCTCTATGAAGATATTAGGTAGTTTAGGGTTTCATCATTTGACAAATTAAGAGTGTCATAGGCTAAGTGACCATTAGCCCTCACCATCTACTCATTAAATTCAAAACATGCATGATAACCCACATTCAAGGTTATGGTAGTGAGTTGTCTAATTCATAAACATATAAGATATCTAAGATCTTATAAGATAACAAATGAACTGAGTGAACTTTATAACATCAAACCTAATCATGTAAGTGATCCTACAAATTCATGAAGATAACAACAATCACCTCATTCATGCATTCCTTATCACCATGGACAATTAAGATAGCTTATCGACCATGATTATAAATTTATTAAGGAATTCTCTCATGAATCATATAGAGCCAGATATCAACCAATAACATAACAAAGTAGCTAACAACCCTTGAGCCAAATCCAATGTTATGGAATGCACAATGGAAATTCCACATCAATGCTTTCGTCAAAAACTCAAGAGATGGAGTTCACTGTCTAGGTGATTCATCAATTAATTTCTGGCAGTAAGCACCCCAATGACCCGCTTATTCTTTGAGTTTCAAAACAAATGGATTCTCCCAAATTCCAAGGGAGGTGTAATGCTCCCTCCCACCCGCTTAGAGTGTCTGATCCAAACGGGAGGTGTTACTTTTCCCTAACCCAACTTCCAAGGTCTCATTATGGAAATGGGGTTACAAAATTTCCTCATCTCTTAAAGTTAGAAGAATTAACATTGGGCTACACCATCATATTCAACTTGTTGGGAACTCTCATGCAATATAAAATTTATCAAATCTAACTTATATATCAAAAGTTATGGCCATTTAATGTTTTGTCCCAATAACCCTGCCATGTCATCCTTGGCCTCCATGCAAGTGTCACACAACTTCACGCAATTCCTCATCATCGCACCCACCCCTTCATAGAAGAACATAAAAGAGTTAACACGTGAGGGGCCCACGACATGAATATTACGTGGAGTTATTACAATGTATTTGTCTTGTGCCTCCCATCTACCAGGACCACAACAGAGTAATACACACACACACACCACCACTACCAAGTGTGATAGGAATTTTTTTTTAACTCTAAGATGATTCTCGTTCCCCGACCTTCATCAATCATAGTGTATTCCTCTTGGTGCCCAAACTCAAACCCTCACAACTGCAATGATGTCATGTCTGCATTACACTACTTTCTTCTTACGTTGACGTCATTATAATGTAATGACGATGATGCACTACCATGTTACCATCTCGTTCATGTCATCCAACCACATGGACTTTGTCCTCAGTTCCATTGGGGTCCTATCTCCTTATGCAAAACAACACTTTCCCATTATAATATAAAAGTACTAACCACTCAAATCCCATATCTACAAATGAAAATCCTTCACATTACTTGAAAAACATAATTTCTATCTCATGGTTCCTGTCTACAAAGGCCGCTACAAAATGACAAGCTCACCATGCTCCCAAGCCACAAAACAAGAAATACTTCAAATGGTTTAAGTGATGGAAAAAAATCCATGTCAAGTAATGAAAAACACTTACCACCTTTCATTATATCATCGTCCCTCCATAACTATGAGTAATAGATAAGTAGTTATTATGTGGGTGCCTTCTAGGCTAAGGCATGAAGCCCATACCTCTTCCATGAACTCATAGTGTGTGTGTCTTTCCCATCATAATGGTTTTGTAAATAATTTATTCAAATAAACATCAAATCATTAAAGCCTTCGACCTTCCCGACTGTCATAGAGAATTTTTAATATCTCATAAGAAATTAAACAAGGATCCTTAAACCCCTAAGTTCTGAGCATAAACATTCATACAAACTTATAATCACTACATTCATGCATTCCTTACCACCACGGACAATTAAGATAACTTATCAACCATGATAATAAATTGATTAAGGAATTATTTCATGAATCATATAGAGACATATATCAACCAATAACATAACAAAGCAGTTGACCGCCCTTGTGCCAAATCCAATGTTTGAGGGAATTCTTGCATAATGGAAATTTCACAACAATGGTTTCATCAAACAATCACGAGATGGATTCCACTTTCTAGGTGGTTCATCAATTAATTTATGGAAGTAAGAACCACAATGGCTCACATATTCTTTAAGTTTAAAAAAAAATGACTTCACCCAAATTCTAGGGGAGGTGTAATGCTCCCTCCTATTAGCTCCCCATATATTCCGAAGGCTGAAGATAGAGATACGGAAGGGCAACATCAAACCGCTTTGGAGTCCAGGACCTAGCCTTCCTAGAATTAGAGAGGGATCTCTTTGTTAGATATAGCTTTTTTTATGGGGGGGATTTTAGGCTAGCTATTAGTGCACAGGGGCTTGTTTGAGAATTTGTGGTTGAGGCGGCAAAAGAGGGCCATTGGACTATGGATTCAAACATGCATAAACAAATTCAAATGGATGAATAACTAAGGTCAGGTGCAACTAGGCAAGCTAGCCATGTCAAAGGATCTTAACAGCTGGTGAAATGGAAAAGAGGAGGATATTAAGGTTCAATAGGAATGCAGAGCATACTGTCTCTGAATTTTGCATTCCGGTCTTAGCGGAAAACATAACGTATTGTTTCAAGACTGAGCAACGTACCACATGGTAAATCCTACACAAAAATTTCTATCCACAGTAAATAAAGAAAAAAGTATGTAAAACTAGAGATGACAGATTACAAGAAAAGGAGCACTTCACCACAGATCATGACACATGAATCTAGAAAACGGCATAATCTTTCATTCATCCAAAAGAGAGTGCTTACAAACAGATGAGACCTTACAATGGTTTTTTCCCTTTCGGACCTCCTTCATACTGCTAATGCATGCAGTATTTATATAAAACTTAATTCGGTTAATCTATCTACTGCAGTGATAGCATTCAAGCAGAAACTGGACAAGTGGAAACATGTAGGCGGTGATAAGATGAGCCTGGCCATAACAATGGCTTTAGCAGTCCATTATTTATTATAGAATAAGGAAGGAATTTCCTCTTAGGATCCTGAAGAGGCTATGATGGAGTAAACCTTTGACAAGTGGAAACACGTAGGTGATGACAATATACTTCTGGCTAGGAAGGTAGCAGTCCGTTATTAATTGTGAAATGATCAGAATCTGAATTTTTCCGATGCCGAAGAGGCAAGGAAGGCTCTGACACATTGGCTCTTCCTCTTCAGAAAACCATTGCTGGATTATTAAATTGATGATGTGCTCGCGTTTTTTGTGGTTCACTGGCCGTGCTGATGTGTTTGCTACCCCTTTTGTTTATGTTGTTATATTACAATTAGTTATGCACAAACGTCTTTTCCAAACTTGACCTTTTTTGTCTATCTCCTTGCTACCGCGACTTTCAACATTACTCTGCCCTTTTGCTCCTTGTTGGGTCCTACCTGTGTCCTCCAGCCATGTTAGCTCTTTCTTCATAAAACAACGCACAAACCTTATATGCCCAGACGTGAAATCCTTTAGACATTTGCTTTGAACTACATCACATCTGTGTTAATCATCGCACTTTGCAATCTATTTTTTTTAACTATGAACATTTCGCAGTTATCTTCTAAAACTTGTGACTTGCGATTGGGTCCCATCGACGTCGCACATCGCACTTCGACGATTATATCGTGATCCCCTGCACTTATCTTTTAAAAATTATGGTTTGTGATTTGCGATCAGGTATGGAAGGTGTTGTGGTGGAAAAGGTGGGGCTACCCGCACATCACGAATCATAGGTTTTATATATGGGGAGCGGGAGGTAAGTTCTAAGATTTGCGCAATGCGAAGTGCAGTGGGGAAAAAGGGTGACGTGGAAACGAGGCGGGCCCGCCCGCAACATCGCAGATCGTAGGTTTTACATATGAACTACGGAGGGTGAGTGTTTAAGATTTGCGTAGTGCGAAGAATATCGCACATCAGCGATCACAATATTTAAAGGTTTTCGGAGACGTGTTAAGTTTTTTTTTGCGATGTGCGATGAGTCACTTTTTGCGATGTGCGATAAGTTTTAACGATCAGGTGAGCAGTATTGCTTGTTGTTGAGTTCGGACCCCCACCCGGTGATAAGGTTCAGATCGTGAAGGGGGACGGAAAGGTTGTGAGAGCTATCGGATGCCGAAGGATGAGGGAAGGACTATTGGACAGTTAAGGTGGGGACAACTGCATCGCAAATCACAATTAGGACCGGATAAGTTTGCAATATGATCTAAATAAATAAATTTGCAATACGATGCGGGGAAAGGGTGACGTGGACTAGTGGGATCAGGATTTATAACATAAGGCGTCGAGGATGATATAAAGGATATGGCTTAGGGAGATGAAATGAAAAGGAAAGAATGTGGAGTAATGTATATAAGTTTTGCAACTTGGGATAAGAGTTAAATAACCTAGGATATATTAACATCCTAAGAAACATATAACCCTTTGAATAACCTTTTCCTTTGGTAACTTATTCATCACACTTAATCAACAATACTTTCCTATTTCAACTGAACTGAAAGGCAGATTGATTCTTTTGATGTTATTGACAGTCAAGATTTCCCTTCTTTTCCTAAAAATAAATGATAGCCATGGAATATTATTTTCAGTCTGAAAGACCTGAGAAAATAATCAGTCACCTTGTGATAATGTGAAATAGAGGAGTCTAATAGTGGCTCCAGCTGGGGATGGCAACTCCTTCAGGAGTTGTGAAGAACATCTTAGACTAGTGGCCTGATCCATTGGGATGATCCCAAATCTACAACTTAATCTGCTACAAAAACTCTGTGGTTGACAATCTTCAAGCTAAAATAAGCACTCTCTGCAAACTAAAGTCTAGAATATAATTGTACTGAAAACTAGAAAGAAATTTGAAATTAAAACTAGAAATATTCTCGGAGTACAGAGCTTATTTGCACACCTACCTATCCTAATCTAACTTGGAGATGATATATACACTAGGTGAACTATTTTTTCCAATGTAACCAATAAATTAAATGACTACATGATTGATTCTTGTTCACTTTTTTTAGTAGGCTAGGAAAACAAAAGGGCCACTCCCATATTACTTTCCATTGACCAATAGTGTTCAAACTTTTCCTTAAACTCTGCAGCAAACCATTCATGGCATATCATACTCCTTCCTTATATGATTCTAAAAGGCCAGCAAAAGGATCTTCGAACAATACCTGGTCTTGAGGATTCAAATAACCATCTTCATCTAGGACTTCTCTTTGTTCCAATGTGTTATGCTTAGGATATTTCTAAAAGAGAATATCTATACAATCTTCATGATTATCTGATATGGCATCTTCATTGTATACTAATATGTTGTCCTCAAGAAAATCTGATATATCTTGATTGATATTGGTGAATTATGTTTGAAGGCCATCATTTTGATGAACAGAAGCACTTTCTGGCAATAAGCCTTCTTGAGAATGTAAAACAACATCAGTATCAATCTGTTCTACATTTGTTTCTTCAGGAGGAAATACTTCAATACGTAAATCAGTAGTAGAACAAATAGAACTAATCTCTTGATTACATAAAAATTGAGAGGTTGGTTGCATTCTTAGAATATGAATAATTTCTTCTTCATTTAAAGGAGGAGGAAGTCTTTGTTTACTTTGGATTAAATAACAATTGTTTTCTTTCTCTTGTGAAGACTAATCATGAGACTGAATTTCTTCTTTAGCCTCATACAAAAGAGTAGATGAATTATCATTTGTCTCCATAGGGAGATCCTGTGGATCTTCTTTCATTTCCTAATTTCTTTCATATTCAACTAACTTCTCTTGGTTATCATGAAAGATAGCTTAAGAATGAAATTCATAAATTGCTTCTAAGAGATCCTCAGGATGCCAATTTCCTAGATCTTCATCAATATTTACAAGGTATTGTATGAGATCCTCAAACTGATCACAACAATTTTCAGCTAATGATAAATATGGAGAGTATTATTTATAATGCTCATAAAACACCTTGTGGAAATATTTTAAAGAAAACAGACTACCAGGGTTCAAACCTTCATACCATTCCTTCACTTTCCCTTATAATGTTGCCATGAACATCTTCATGAGGAAATCCTCATGCCATTCGACTTTCAACTTCCATGAATGTATATGAAATTTAATGAGATGTAACAAAGAATCATCAACATTCTCATCTTGAAAAATAGGGAGACTTCTTTTCCAATTACTTGAGGCATTTATTGTGGGAATCCAAGAATGTGATCTCTGTTCATTGGAGCATACCTTCGTTTTATTCTTGTATTCATCTTGTTAATCAATCAAGGATGGAGTCGTTGTATGTTCACCACAAATATGGATTCTTCTACCAGTGGATCCTTTAGGTCAACTAAAAACTGTGGAGTTGCCAGTGAATCTCTGTTTCTAGATTTTGTTGCTAATGGAGTCACCAGGTGAATGGAAAAACCTTCTGGTGTTTGACTTCTATTCACCATGAAAGTAAAAAATGAACTTGATAATTGTTACTCAGGAAGATGAAACTCGATCCCTGGTGTGGTCACCACTATGTTATCTCCCCGTAAATTCTGAAGGTTGAAGACATAACTATGGAGGGGAAACATCGAACCGCTTTGGAGTCTAGGACCTAGCCTTCCTAGACTCAGAGAGGGCTCTCTCTGTTAGATATAATTTTTTTATGGGGGGAATTTTAGGCTATCTATTTGTGCATAGGGGTTTGTTTGAGAATTTTTGGTTGAGGCGGAAGAAGAGGGCCATTGGGCTATGGATTCAAACAGGTGTAAATAAATTCAAATGGATGAATAACCGAGGTTAGGTGCAACCGAGCAAGCTAGCCATGTCAATGTATCTTAACAGCTTGTAAAATGGAAAATAAGAGGAGATTAAGTTTCAATGGGAATGCAGAGTAGACCCTCTATGAATTCTGTATTCCGGTCTCAAAGGAAAACATAACGTACTATTTCAAGACTGAGAAGGGTACCCCATGGTAAATCCTACAAAAAAAATTCTATCCGCAATAAAGAAAGAAAACAATATGTAAAAATAGAGATGACGGATTACAAGAAAAGGAGCACTTCGCCATAGATCATGACACAAGAATCTGGAAAACAGCATAATCTTTCATTCATCCAAAAGAGAGTGCTTACAAACAGATGAGACCTTACAATGGTTTTTTCCCTTCAAGGCCTCCTTCATACTGCTATTGCATGCAGTATTTATATAAAACTTAAGTCAGTTAATCTATCTACTGCAAATATTACATTCAAGCATAAAATGGACAAGTGGAAACATGCAGGCGATGATAAGATGAGCCTAGCCATAACAATGGCTTTAGCAGTCCGTTATTTATTACAGAATAATGTAGGAATTGCCTCTTAGGATCCCGAAGAGGCTATGATGGATTAAAACTTTGACAAGTGGAAACACGTAGGCGGTGACAAGATACTTATGGCCAAGAAGGTATTAGTTTGTTATTAATTGTGAAATGATAAAAAACTAGCTTTGTCTAATGCCGAAGAGGCAAGGAAGGCTCTGACACCTTGGATCTTCCTCTTCAGAAAACCATTGCTGGATTATTAAATTGATGAGGTGCGAGGCGTTTTTCGTGGATCAGTGGTCATGCTGATGTGTTTGTTGCCCCTTCTGTAATTAGTTCTGCACAAATGCCTTTTCCCGACTCGACCTTTTTTGTCTATCTCCTTACTACCGTGATTTTCAACATTACTCTGCCATTTTTCTCCTTGTCAGGTCCTACCTGAGTCCTCTGGTCGTGTTAGCTCTTTCTTCATAAAACATCGCACAAACCTCATACGCCCAGACGTGAAATCCTTTAGAATTTTGCTTTGAACTACATCACATCCACGTTAATCATCACGCTATGCACTCCATTTTTTTGAACTATGAACCTTTCACATTTGTCTTCTAAAACTTGTGACTTGCGATTTGCGATCGATTCCCACCGACGTCGTACATTGCACTTCGGCGATCATATCGTGATCCCCCCGCACTTATATTTTAAAAATTTCTATTTGTGATTTGTGATCGAGTATGGAAGGTGACATGGTGGGGAAGGTGGGGCCACCCGCTCATTTTGAATCGTGGGTTTTACATATGGGGAGCGGGAGGTAAGTGTTAAGATTTGCGTAGTGCGAAGTGTGATGGGGGGAAAGGGTGGCGTGGCGCAACATCGCAAATCGCAGGTTTTACATATGAACCACGGAGGGTGAGTGTTTACGATTTGCATAGTGCGAAGAATATCGTACATCAGCGATCGCAATATTTAAAGGTTGGTGGAGACGCGATAAGTTATTTTTTTCCGATGTGCGATGGGTTATTTTTTGCAATGTGCAATGAGTTACTTTTTGCGACATGTGATGAGTTTTAACGATTCGGTGAGCGGTATTTCTTATTGCTGAAGTGGTATTTCTTATTGCCGAGTTCAGACACCCCCCCCCTGAGTGATAAGGTTTGGATTATGAAGGGGGGCCAAAAGGCTATGAGAGCCGTTGGATACCGAGGGATGAGGAAAGGACTCTTTAACACTTAAGGTGGGGCCAACTGCATCGCAAATTGTAATCGAGACCGGATAAGTTTGCAATATGATCTAAACAAATAAATTTGTGATGTGATGCAGGGAAAGGGTGACGTGGACTGGTGGGTTCGAGATTCATAACATAAGGCGTCGGGGATGATATAAAGGATATGGCTTAGGGAGATGAAATGAAAAGGAAATAATGCAGAGTAATTTATATAAGTTTTGCAACTTGGGATAAGATTTAAATAACCTAGAATATATTAACATCCTAAGCAACATATAACCCTTTGAATAACCTTTTCCTTTGGTAACTTCTTCATCGCACTTAATAAACAAGAATTTCCTCTTTCAACTGAACTGGAAGGCAGATTGATTCTTTTGATGTTCTAGACAGTCAGGATTTCCCTTCTTTTCCTGAAAATAAGTGATAACCATGGAATATTATTTTTAGTATGAAAGACCTGAGAAAATAATCAGTCACCTTGTGATACTGTGAAATACAGGAGTCTAACACCTTCAAAACCCTTAGAGTCTCTGATCCAAATGGGAGGTGTTACTTTTCCCTAACCCAACTTCCAAGCTCTTATTATGGACATGAGGTTACAAAATTTCCTCATCTCTTAAATTTAGCTGAATTAATGTTGGGCTACACCATCATAATCAACGTGTTGGGATATTTCCTGCAATATAAAATTTATCAAATCTAACTTATAGATAAAATGTATGGCCATTTAATGTTTTGTCTCAGTAACCTTGCCATTTCAGCCTTGGCCTCCATGCAAGTTTCATAGAACCTCAGGTAATTCTTCATCATCACACCCACCCCTTCATAGCTGAACATAAAAGAGTCAACGCACGAGGGGCCCACGACATGAATATTACGAGGAGCGATGGGAATTTATTTTTCTTGTGCCTCCCATCTACTAGGACCACAATGGATTACTACACACACATACACCACTCCCAAGTGTGATAGGAATTTTTATGTTAACTTTAAGATGATTCTCGTTCCCCAACCTCCATCAACCATAGCTTATTTGATGTAGGAGAATCATGGTTATGAGAATGTGTACATTTAGTAGAATCTAGGGGGTCTTGTGTTTTTCAAAAGAGTTGGTTTTCCTAAGTATTTAATTAATGCAATTTTCAATATTTTGAGTGATTTATGTGAGACATTTAGAATAGGATTTAATTAAATATTGAGAGGCATATTTGTAAATGTTCTTGAATGTAGGAGAACATGAGTGATTGATGAGTGATTAGTGTGGATTGAGATACTTTGAAATATTGTAAATCTTGTATTAGAAAGTAGTTCATGATTTATGGAGGATCCTTAGGATTTAGTTGAATGTTGAGATCCTCAAGGGATAAAGAAAAGATTTTAGGAATTAATTGAGGACTTAGAGGATTTAGGGATTTTGTTGAATAACCTATGGATCGGAACTAGAATTGATTACATAACATTTTGTATATATTTGTAAAGCCTCAAAGGGACGAGGGAGGTGGAAAAAAATATAGATAGATTCTTAGAGAGGAAGCTTAATTGTAAGCCTACGAGTACAGAGAGAGAGGAAGAGAAAAGGGTCATGTAAAAGTAGATTAGGCCAAAGCTAGATTGTAAAACAGGTTTTTATTTGCATCTGTACATTTATTTAATGAATGAGTAAATTTAATTCATTTTGGATGTGTGTGTCATTCCTTTTATGTGTTGAGTGATCCGTAACTGTGAATTTATGGTTTTCGTGTGATAAACCATGGTGAATGAATTCAAATTGAATGTATAAGTCTTTCTATGTGATAAACGACATAATGGCTAGGTAGAATCTGTGTGATTCCAGTTTGGAGCTAATAGATGTGTGTACAGGTCAAGTAAAGAACAAATTACGAATTCTGGAAGAAGAGGAATAATACAGAGAGTACTCTGTATCAATTTCGAGATGGTGTAATGGCTAAATGAATAACAAACAAGAATGATCTCAAGAGAGATAGAGTTGAAGTATTCTGAACAAGCTCAGGAGGAGTAGTGTAATAGAGTTGCAGAGCAGCGACAGCAAAAAGAGCAACAATCAACTAAGGTAGAGAATAATGAGAAGAATTCAAAAGGAGGAATTGACGGCGAGGATTGAATCACAGAACTAAAGATTTAAGAATTGACAGCAGAGATCAAAACAGGCAGAAGATGCGAAGAAGAGCCACATGAAGGTGAACAGACAGACGTGATTAGTTCACAAATCTGAATGTGAGAGATGAGCATTTAAGATGAATTAGCAGAGTAAGTTGAGAAAGTGCGAAGTGGGTGCATGTCGACATGGCACTATTTCGCATCGGCGATTACTGAATTTATAAGTTAAGGAGTTTGAAAGGTAAATAAGATAACTTGCGATGCGTTAAAGTTCGAAAGTTGTGATGCGATGACAGGAAGCCACGTGTCAGCCTTGCGCAACATCACACGTCGACGGTTTTAAAGTTTAGTGTTAAGAGTTCGCACAGTAAAATGTTTTGATTCTGATGCGAAGAGGGAAGGATGGAAGGATGTGATGCGACAAGGGAAAAGCCACGTGTCAACATTGCGCAATAGTGCACTTTGCAGGATTTTATGGTTTAACTCTTATCGGTATAGCTTTCAAACTTGCGAGAAAGCGACTGCGATGACTTATAATTGGTTATCATGATGTGGGACCCTCCAGTAGGGTGCTCTGCATGTGTGCATATATTTTGGGAAGGTTGCATGTTGTTTCAATTCTGAAAAACCTGAGGTTAAAGTAGCGTTGTTGATTGCTAAAGTATATATGTTTCTGAAATATTATAATTCGTTGCGTGTGAAGAGAATAGTTATGTGGGCCATAACCCATAGGTTCGTGGTATTTTTTTAAAGTTGAAGAAGGATGAAATAAGGTAATGTGAAGGGGCTACAATGCATATATCTAAATGTTATTATAAGGAGTTATAAAACATGGTTAAAACTTCTGCGCATTTGATTTAAAATTGATAAAGAAGAAAGGTTAATGTGGGTAAATGTGGGGTTAATTCCACTAACCTTGCATGTGTTGCATATTTGTTTAATTGTGACCTTATGGTTGCATCATTTGGTATCAGAGGGAATAAAATCTATTTTGGGAAAAATCAGAACAAGCAGAGTTTTGATGATGATGACAAAGTTAAACTATGCAGAATACATTGGTAGCAGAACATAATGGGATTCAACGTGATTTCGGATCAGAGGAGGAGGAGTCAGATTATAAATCTGAAAAGGTGGAGATAAGTGTAGAAAGAAAGTCATACAGTAAAATCTAACAAAGAGATAATTGTTTTCTTGTGGAGAAAAGAGATCCATTTGAATGTGAAGAGTGGAAGCAGACTGCTTGTGGAATCATGTAGGTATTGTTTTATTTAGCTCGGATTTGAATTCTGCAGGTTGCATACAAAGGATAAATATCTCAGGAAGGACACCATAGGAGTTGTAAAGAAAAGAAGAACCAGTCGTGTTCTTGAAGGCAGAGTAAAGTGGATACTCTGAAGAAAGGTGGAAAAGAACCTAGAATGTTCTAGTTGAAAGTTGGACAGAGAAGACTAGAGTGTTCTCAGAAGAAAGTAGAATTGCAGAAGACAAGGAGCAAAGGAGTTTCTTAATAGAGGTTCCAGAGATAGAGAACTAGTGTTACCAAAAGACCGAGAGAAGGCTTAGTGAGGTACTTGTAGCTAGTATAGAGACTTGCTTAGAAGGAGAGGCTTAGTGCAGTTCATAAGTGAACAGATGCAGTTCACAAGAGACAGAAGAATGACTACTGATAGTCATAGCAAAGGTTCAAAGAGAAGCCACAACAGAAGGAGAGTGGAGAAATATGACAAGGGGAATAGCATAGAGAAGATAAGTCAAGAAGATATTGACAGAGAGAAAGCTCAGATAAATTTTCAAATTGCATTGTTGATGAATATGTTGCAGAGAAATAAGGTGAACCAGAGGTATGGTTGGACTATGAAAAATAAAGTGAAGTGGCATAGGCCATAAGAGAAGAGAAAAAAGTAGGTGAATATGCACCTAATAGAGGAGCTGAGGAAGCTTGAGCAGATAATGAATGTTCAATTGAGGATAGAGAAGCTCGAAGGAGTTGAGTTACAACAAAAGAAAGTTGTTGGAGATGAATAACTTCCCTTAAAACTTGAAGATAGAGAAATAATGTATGAAACATCAGTTGGGGCTACTGAGCCTTATGATTTTGAAATTAGCAATTTTTGTATGCTTGCAGATGAAATACATGATGATGGACAATCTTTGGGTATTCTCAAAGAAGAGGAAGCAAAGAGATAGAATCTGAATTCTATTTTAAAGAATAAGGATGAGACAACCAGGTCTCATGAGGAAGCTTATACACATTTGAAGGAAGATATTTCTTTCAGCATACTGATAGAGTTGTAATAAGAGGAATTTTGTCTTGTATTGGTAGCCAAAAGCAAGCAAAATAAGTTTACTTTTGTAAACTTGAGATTGGTATTTTCTTTGATGAAGAAAGTGAAGATGTGAAGGAAGGAAAATATGAAGATCTTGTGAGATGTTTGACTGTCATGGGCAGCCAAAAGAAGAACAGTTGTTGGAGACTGTTATGAGAAAGGCCAGAGATGACTTTATACTTTTTAAGTGTAAGGAAGAGATTAGAGTACTAGAAGAGTTGTTGAGAGAGCCTAAAAGTGAAGAGGAAATTACAGCCAAAGGAGAAGAAATGCTTATAAGATCTAAGGATACATAGGTGAGATTAAATTGTCAAGATAATGATGTGTGTGCAGGTAATGAAGAAGATACAAATGAAACTATGATAAAAGAGATGGAGGACATCTTATCTTTTGAAGGTAAGAGTGAAATTCAAAGGCAGTATGAGGATGGAAATTTTTTTGTCTTCAAAGACAATAAATATGAAGCAGAATGGAATTGTAATCAGGAGTTGGAAGAAAATGTCGACATAGGAAAATAAGATCTCATGCAATGTAATATTTTTGGGGTATGTGGCAGTGTTAATTATGTCATGGAAAAGCAGGGAATAAGAAATTCAAATGTCTTATGCATATTTGAAAGACGTGGAGAAGAAAAGGAAGACAATAAGAGTTTTGAAGCTCTTACACAAAGGAAAGGACAACATCAGCAAAGTAATTTGAACAAAGAAATAGAGAATTTGATGAAGCTTATGAGAAATAAACATAAGGAAAGGAGCTGCAGACAGAGAAGACATATAAGCAATTGGATGAAAGGTTGGACTGTAACAAACATTGAAGGAAAATTCAATGGAGTGTTAGAAACGAAGATCTGGAAACCATGAGAAGCAAGGAAAGACAACAGAGTATGTGGAAAACAGTTGAAAGAAGCAATAAAATCACTAAAGAACAAAGTATGGGATCCAGGAGGACAAATATTGGAAGCACATGATCTGGAGATCATGCTTATTTTCTACCTTGGGAGTCTGATGTAGGAGCATCATGGTTCTGAGTATGTGTACATTTAGTAGAATCTAGGGGGTTTTGTGTTTTTCAAAAGAGTTGGTTTTCCTAAGTCTTTAATTAATGTAATTTTCAATATTTTGAGTGATTTATGTGAGACATTTAGAATAAGATTTAATTAAATATTGAGAGGCATATTTGATGTTCTCGAATGTACGAGAACATGAGTGATTGAAGAGTTATTGGTGTGGATTGAGATAATTTGAAATATCATAAATCTTAGATTAAAAATTAGTTCATGATTTATGGAGTATCCTAAGGATTTAGTTGAATGTTGAGATCCTCAAGGGATAAAGAAGATATTTTAGGAATTAATTGAGGACTTAGAGGATTTAGGGATTTTGTTGAGTAACCTATGGATCGGAACCAGAATTGGTTACATAACCTTATGTATATATTTGTAAAGCCTCAAAGGCACAAGGGAGGTGGAAAAAATGATAGATAGATTCTTAGAGAGGAAGCTTAATTGTAAGCCTACGGGCATGAAGAGAGGGCAAGAGAAAAGGGCTATGTAAAAATAGATCAGGCCAAAGTTAGATTGTAAAACAAGATTTTATTTGTATCTGTACATTTATTTAATGAATGAGGAAATTGAATTCATTGTGGATGTGTGTGTCATTCCTTTTACGTGTTGAGTGATCCGTAAATATGAATTTATGGTTTTTGTGAGATAAACCATGGTCAATGAATTCAAATTGAATGTATAAGTCTTTCTGAGTGATAAAGGACTTAATGTCTGGGTAGAATCTGTGTGATTCCAGTATGGAGCTAATAGATGTGTGTACAAGTCAAGTAAATAACAAATTATGAATTATGAAAGAAGAGGAATAATACAGAGAGTACTCTGTATTCAAGTTCGAGATGGTGTAATGGCTATATGAATAACAAACAAGAATAATCTCATGAGAGATAGATTTGAAGTATTATGAACAAGATCAGGAGGACCAGCATAATATATTTGTAGAGCGGCGATGGCAGAAAGAGAAAAAATCGACTAATGAAGAGAGTAATGAGAAGAATTCCAAAGGAGGAATTGACGACGAGGATTGAATCGCAAAACCGAAGATTTAAGAATTGATGACAGAGATCAAGGCAGGCATAAGAGGTGAAGAAGAGTCGCGTGAAGGTGAACAGACTATCGTGATTAGATCACAGATCCGAATGTGAGAGATGAATGATTAAGATGACTTCGCAGAGTAAGTTGAGAAAGTGTGGAGTGGACATGTGTCGGCATGGCGCTATTTCGCATCAGTGTTTACTGAGTTTACAAGTTAAGGAGTTCGCAAGGTAAATAAGATAACTTGCGATGCCATGAAGTTTGAAAGCTGCGATATGATGAGAAGAGGCCATGTGTTAGCCCTGCGCAACATCACACATCGGCGTTTTTAAAGTATAGTGTTAAGAGTTCGCATTGTAAAGTATTTTGATTGCGATGCGAAGTGGGAAGGATGGAAGGATGCAATGTGACAAGGGAGAAGCCACATGTCTGCACTGCACAATAGCGCACTTTGCATGATTTTATGGTTTAAATCTTATCGGTATGGCTTTCAAACTTGCAGGAAAGAGACTGCGATGAGTTATGATTGGTTATTGTGATGTGGGACCCTTCATAAGGGTGTTCCGTATGTGTGCATATATTTTGGGAAGGTTGCATGTTGTTTCAATTCTCTGAAACCTGAGGTTAAAGTGTCGTTGTTGATTGCTAAAGTATATATGTTTGATAAACCTGAAATATTATAATCTGTTGTGTGTGAAAAGAATAGTTATGTGGGCCATAACCCATATGTCCACAATATTTTTTTAAAGTTGAAGGATCAAATAAGGTAATGTGAAGGGGTGGTAATGCATAAAGCTAAAATTTATTATGAGTTATCGAACATGGTTAAAACTTCCGTGTGCATTTGATTTAAAATTGATAAAGAGGAAAGGTTAAGGTGGGTAAATGTGGGGTTAATTCCGCTAACCTTGCATGTGTTGCATATTTGTTTAATTGTGACCTTATGGTTGCATCATTTTGTTTTAGAGGGAGTAAAAGCTCTTTTTGGAAAAATCAGAACAAGCAGAGTTTTTATGATGGTGATAGAGTTCAATTATGAAAAAGACATTGGTAGCAGAACGGAATGGGATTCAACGTGATTGCGGATCAAAGGAGGAGGAGTTAGACTATAAATATAAAAATATGGACACAAGTACAAAAAGAAAGTCAAACAGTAAAATCAGACAAAGATATAATTGTTTTCTAGTGGAGAACATAGATCCATTTGAATGTGAAGAGTGGAAGCAGACTACTTGTAGAATCATGCAGGTATTGTTTTATTTAACTCTAATTTGAATTTTGCAGGTTGCAGACAAAGGATAAATATCTCAGCAAGGACAACAGAGGAGCTGTAAAGAAAAGAAGAACGAGTTGTGTTCGTGAAGGGAGAGTAAAGTGGATACTCTGAATAAAGGTGGAAAAGAACCTAGAATGTTCCAGTTGAAAGTTGGACAAAGAGAACTAGAGTGTTCTCAAAAGGAAGTAGAATTGCAGAAGCCAAGGAGCAAAGGAGTTGCTCAATAGAGGTTCCAGAGATAGAGAACTAGTGTTACCAAAAGACTGAGAGAAGGCTTAGTGAGGTACTTGCAGTAGTTATGGAGACTTTCTGAGAAGGAGAGGATTAGTGCAGTTCGCAAGTGAACAGATGTAGTTCACAAGAGACAAAAGAATGACTATTGATAGTCATAGCAGAGGTTCAGAGAGAAGCCACAACAGAAGGAGAGTGGAGAATATGACAAGGGGAATAGCATAGAGAAGATAAGTCAATAAGAGATTAAAAAAATTTGTATGCTTGTAGGTGAAATACGTGATGATGGACAATCTTTGGGTATTCTCAAAGAAGAGGAAACAGAGAGCCAGAATCTGAATTTTGTTTTAAAGAAGAAGGTTGAGACATCCAGGTCTCATGAGGAAGCTTATACACAGTTAGGATATAAGTAGAGGAAGTTAGGATTGTATTGGTAGCCAAAAGCAAGAAAAAGAAGTTTACTTTTGTAAACCTGAGCAAGGTATTTTCTTTGATGAAGAAAGTGAAGATGTGAAGGAAGAACAAGATGAATCTCTCGTGATATGTTTGACTGTCATGGGCAGCCAAAAATAAGAACAACTGTTGGAGACTATTATGAGAAAGGCCATAGATGCCTTTATACTTTTTAAGTGTAAGGAAGAGATTAGAGTACTAGAAGAGTTGTTGAGAGAGCCTAAAAGTGAAGAGGAAATTACAGCCAAAGGAGAAGAAATGCTTATAACATCTAAGGAGACTAAGGTGAGTTTAAATTTTCAAGACAATGTTGTGTTTGCAGGTGATGAAGAAGATAAAAATGAGACTATTATAAAAGATATGGAGGACATCTTATCTTTTGAAGGTAAGAGTGAAATTCAAAGGCAGTATGAGGATGGACAAGTTTTTATCTTCAAAGACAATTAATATGAAGGAGAATGGAATTTTAATCAGTAGCTGGTAGAAAATGTTGACACGGCAAAAGAAGATCTCACGCAATGTAATATTGTTGGGGTATGTGACAATGCTACTTCTGTTATGGAAAAGCAGGGAATACGACATTCAAATGTCTTATGCATCTTTGAAAGACGTGGAGAATAAAAGGAAGACAACAAGAGTTTTGAAACTCTCACACAAAGGAAAGGACAACAACAACAAAGTAATTTGAACAAAGAAATAGAGAATTTGATGAAGCTTATGAGAAATGAACGTAAGGAAAGGAGATGCAGATGGAGAAGAAAACTAATCAGTTGGATGAAAGGCTGGACTGTAACAAGCATTGAAGGAAAATTCAATGAAGTGTTACAAACGAAGATCTGGAAACTAGGATAAGCAAGGAAAGATATCATAGTACGTGGACAACAGTTGAAAGAAGCAAGGAAATCACTAAAGAACAAAGTATGGGATCCAAGAGGACAAAGATTGGAAGAATATGATATGGATATCATGCTTATTTTCTACCTTGGGATTCTGATGCAGGAGCATCATGGTTCCAAGAATGTGTAATGTTGTGCTCAACTTAGTGTTCCTAAATTGAGGTCATAAATTATCAACCAGGGTTAGTAAACTGCTGAAGTGAGGTGCACTATATGTGCCTAGGTATCTATTTCTCACTACGTTGTGTTTAGTGTTTTTATGATGTTTTTGGTTTTGTGGTTTTATGTTAAGAAGGAAAAGAACTAGATGTTGAAAAAGAACAGTTGTTGGTCACACTAAAAGCAGAGCAAAACCTATACTAAAGAACAGAAAATGCAAAGTTTGATAATTACTCATAGCAAGAAAATAAATCACAACATGAACTCAATAACTCATAACATAAACTCATCCAATTCATCCATTAGAAATATGTTGGAATAGCTTGAGAAAAGGACAATTTTAGTGCAAATGAGGTTCTCCTAAGTAAACAACCATCTTACAATATTACAAAGAATCTCATCCATGGCTAAAAGTTTATTGGAACACAATTGGAAAAATATTATTTGTAGCACAATAATATTTCTACTCTAAATTAACTTATAATGCTAAGGTTAATCTATTCTGCAGCCCCACTTGTCACTACTAAGCCTTATTCGAAAGTTAGAGATTTTCTAAAATAGTTTTTTAGGAAAAAGGCTTATTTGTGAAATTGCAAAAGATTGCAAAACAATCAAGGCCTTAAACTGATATCACTAATTCATTCCTATCCATATGATGATGCATTGATAGAAAGTTGGAACAAGATTAGTTTGTAAACAATGAAGGCCATGAAGTCTAATTTTGATAGTTAACACAACTTAAAGAACAATGGATAACACTGAACTAGAATGCAATTGATCAAACTTGAAACACAGTGATCACAACTAAACTAAAATGTTGTTAGCCTAAATTTGAAATATAGTGAACTGGAACTGAACTAGAATGTCACTAATCTAACTTAAAGTATAGTGAACAGAGTTAAACTAGAGTGCCATTATCAAACTTGAAACACAGTGACAGAATTAAACTAGAGTGACATCTACCTCCGGAGTATTTCAACTGAACTAAAATGCAACTAATTCTATGAAATGTTTCAGCTCTGTCTCATTTGGAGTTAGTGGTTTTTTGGAATAATTTATAGAACAGGACTGGCTACAACATGTTATGTAATTGAGCATAAAAGCATAAAATTCGAAAAAACACAACAAAGCTCTAAAACACCATAGCTATGTCTCACCCAATGTTAGTGATATTTTGGAAAAGTTTATAAGAACAAGACTAGCTGTAACAACTGATGTAATTGAGCACAAGATCATAAAGTTCAGAGAAATGCAACTAACTCCTAAAATACTAAAGTTATATCCCATCCAATGTTAGTGGTATTTTGGAAGAGTTTTTAAGGATAAGACTAACTGTGGCATCCGCTGCAAGTAAGTATAAAAACACAAAGTTCAGAAAATTGATTAAACTAGGAATGAAACAAGGCTAAGTTACTTATCTAAACCATATGAACAAAGCTTCTTAGGTAGCAGGGGCCCTCTACCACCGGATTAGCACGCAAATCTACTCAAGATTGACTCAGCTCTTGCAATAAAGTGATGCTTCTTTCATTAAAGGAGACATTCCTCAAAACAGAGTATTACGGTCTTCTGAGATCTAGCAATAAAACATAAATCTAGCTAGCTGTTTCTCAGTCTCCCGAGCCATACTTATAACAAAATTACATAACTGTCTTTGAGATAAAACAGGAATAATTTTCTTTCCCAACTAAAATCAAACTAGGACTCTGGTGGTGGCCTCGAATTATGATTAAGGACATCTATACAGTCCTTGTCCTATTAGAAATTTGTCTCCTAGTTTTGGTTTCCCACGTGCATAACCACCTGTAGACTCGAGCTCAGACTTCGTGGAGAGCAAGAAATGATGCGGGAGTGATGTGGAATACGACCATATGTGTTTTTCCTTGAAGTAACACCTGGAACCTGCGTAAACATGAAGATAGCTGCGGAATAGGCGACTGGCTACAGAATGACTGCATTTTGTAGCCGAGTCTAGTCAAAAATTGCTACAATAACAAAATCATGAAAACTTAGCAAGTTAGTCATTATATACATTCTTAAATTAATCCTAATCAATCCTATTTATCATTTAAGCCTATAATTGATGAGGGACAAAGAAAATGAAGTGAAATGTGGTGGAAAAGAAGGACATCTTTGGGGCTCAACATACCCCCACTGCAAGGCTTTTGCATGTCCTCATGCAACTATTCCATGTACTCTGAGACCTATGCTAGGACATCTAAGCCTCTTCTTCTGCTTTGCCTGACACTCAATGGCCTGCTAGGCTTCCTTATGACTAACTTGAATCTCAAATTTGTAAGTGCCCTGCTTAACTTTTTGTTTTGCTTCTTCAATCTTTCACTGGCCTTGTGCAACTTTTTCATTTGTAGAGACAGAGTTGTATTCATATCACCTTTTAGCTTAACCTGCTCCCTTAAAATTTCATTCTCATTCTTGATGTGCCTATTGAGTACTTCTAACTCATATTTATCTCTTCTTATCATATCAATTACAGATTTTGGTGGACTAGGACTTCTGTCTCTACTTTCTGAAGCTCTCCTTTCTAGTGTCTCAACATAATTGTAAATTTCTTGTTGTGCTGGGTCTATTTCAGGAGCTCCTTCATCAAAATCCTCCTCGTACTGATAGTCAGGTGATCTAGCAGTAGGTGTTTCTTCATCCTCAATGTTTATGATTCCAGTTTGTCTAACCTCTGTTTTCTTTAGTATACCTCTAAGCCTGTGGCTCCATCTCGGTTGAGATGGCCCTTCTCCTCTATCTTTGGCATATTTTCTTATTATTCTTTCCTTCTTAAGCTGCTTTTTAATTTGAGCCAATTTCTCAGAAATCATCTCTTCACTGTCCTCTTGTATTGATTTACCAGTTTTAGTTTCAACAGCCTTGGAAATTTCCTTTCTCCTGCTTCTTCTTATGGGTTTGCCTTTAGGTGGAGATTCCTTGGGTTCCTCAAAGTGATTCCTTACTAGAAACTCATCCCAATTATCTCCCATTTTTCCCAAATGATGTTCAATTAAGATTTTGACTAACCCATGGTGATGCAAGGTTGTTTCTAGAAATTGAACCCTCTTTTGAACATTTGAAGCCATTCTCTTTAAGCTATGAAGTAAGAAAAAGGGAAAATTGATTTCTTATCCTAAGAAATGCACCATTAACTAAATATGATAAACATAGAGGGTACCAAATCTTCCTTCACAAGTTATAATTTTTTGCAAAATGAGCAACATGTTCCTCCATTTATTCTTCAGTGCCGAGCTAGGAATACCTTTCTTAAAAATGGAAACATCCATACCTGGTGCTTTGAGTATTTTCCTCCATGCCTCGTTATGAAATTCCCTATTTTTGAACCACGTTTCTCCCTGCCTGGGTAATTTCGTTGCTTCTGCAATGAAAGCCTCTGTAATGGTGAATTTAACATCTCCTATTTCAACCTCTGCTCCATTGAAGGACCGTGCAAATGTTTTAGTCACCTCTTTGTGAAAACCATTGAATTTTTCTAAAAATTGCAACCACCCAGCCTGTTGTAGCATTTCTTTGATTTTTGGATAGCCTTCCAAGTACTTGGTTCCAACTGGTTTAGTTCTTACTATGAGACTCATAACTTATCTTTTCAACCTTCAAATTACTGCTCCTCTGCTCACGGTGAAAATGGCTGTTAAAGAGATGTTTTTACTCCACAGATGTTTCCTTTGTTTTACAGACCGGAATGGCTAAGAATTGGCTGCAGAAAGAAATTATATGGAGTAGTTATGAAATGAGTATAATGCGGTGAGGGTGATTCACACGGGTTAATGAGTTGAGAGTTATCACGGAAGAAAAGACCACGGAGATATTTCGTGAGAAATTCAAAATCATCATTAAATACTTTGGCCTAGTGACGTGACTGATTAAATCACTTCAGTACTTAATCGTTAAGTTTTAAATGATGATCGGATATGGCAAGATGGAAGGGATTTTGTCCAAAGTTTTTATGATAGGTTTGATAGGCATGATCAACACGACTAATTAAAATAACCTTTTTGAATCATACATGACTTAACTATGCTAAACTTTCATGATCTGTCACCATAATAATTTCATAAATTTTACCTTTTCCTTTCCTTTGATTTTTTTTTTCTTTTGGTTTTGATATGCCTTGTCCTCCTTTGGAAAATCATTAATCTTCAGTCCTCATAGCTCCTTTGATTTTTTTTGTTGTCTTGGATATGCAGGATCAATTTGCTGCTCAATCAAGTGATTATTGGATAGTACCTTCAGGATCTCTGGCTGCAGAATGTCTGACTGGCTGCCGAATGTCTGTCTGGCTGCAGAATGTCTGAATGATTGCAGAATGTACCTGTAGAAGTCTTAAAACATGGAATGGAAAGGTTTGAAGCATGAATGGAATGTTTGTATGAAATGAGTTAAAAATGGATAATGAAGTATGGTGTAATGGAGTATGAGTGAAGTGAATAATGGAATGAAATGAATCAAAATTATGAAGTGGAGTGAAGTATGGAAAATGACTTGCAACTTATGATCTGTATTATTCAATTGCAGAAAGAAATCACTCTTAAAACTCTGAGATGAAAATGAGGTGGACCATGGAATGAAATGAATGAAGTATGGAGTGAAGTGAAGTATGGATGAATGGAATGAAATGAAGTATGGATGAATGGAATGAAATTAATCATAAGTGAAATATGGGTTTGCACTTATGATTTTGTAATAGCTGCTTGCAGAAACATAACAAATTTGAAAAGCTAAAGTGTCAGAAAGATTATGATTTTCACTCTATCTTTTCTGTATAAACATGCTAATCAGTGATTAGTTTTCATGTTTATACTTTTATTTTATTTTATTTTATTTATTTATTTATGCTTTTGAATTCAGAAAATTCAACTAAGTTGATGAAGAAGAAAAATTCTTCTTCATTAACTTCACATCACTGTTTTCCTGAAATCTCTTGAAAAATTCTTCTCTTGAAAGTGGCTTGTGATACAGCTTCAATCTATGACCATTTACAAGAAAAGTGACCTTCTCTTCATCTATTGTCCCGATTTTTATTGCTCCATTGTCAAAAATTCTTATGATTTCATAAGGCCCAAGCCAATGTGTTTGGAATTTACCTTGGAAATCCTTGAACTTTGAATCAAACAAGAGAGCCCAGTCACCTTCTTTGAACTTCTTTTCCTTGATGTATTTGTCATGCCATCTAGTCCTTTGCTGTTGGACTATACTTGTTTTCTGAAATGCATCTTGTCTAATCTCATCCAATTCATTAATCTGCTCCAATTTGTGCTTTTGTGCCTCTGTTAGATCAAGTCCTAGCTGAACTGCCATTTTGAAATTTTGAATCTGGAACTCTATGGGAAACAAAACTTGCTTTCCATAAACAATTTCATAAGGAGTATGGTCTGTTGTGCTCCTCCATGTAGTTCTATAGGCCCACAAGGCTTCAGGAAGCCTATCTTCCCAATCTCTTCTATGCAAATGAACAGTCTTCGTTAGGATCCCTTCAATGACCTTATTAGTAGATTCCACTTGACCATTTGCTTGTGGATGATAGGGAGTAGATTTTCTGTGTCTAATTTTGTACCTCTCCATAATTTGTTCCACTAGCTTTGATGTAAATTGAGCTCCTTGATCTGTAACAATTTCCCTTGGGACACCAAAACGAGTAAAAATATCCTCAAAAAGAAAATTAACTACAGATGCTTCAGTAGCAGAAAGTAATGGCTTGGCTTCTACCCATTTGGTAACATAATCAGTGCAAACTAATATATATTTATTTTGCTTTGATGGAGGAATAATAGGTCCTACAAAATCTAAAGCCCATTTTTCAAAAAGTTCAATATGTACCTGAGGCTGCAATGGCATCTCACCTGAAGGAGAAGGTTTCCCTACCCTTTGGCAACTGTCACACCTTTTGACATATTCTTTAGCATCTTTAAAAAGGGATGGCCAATAATATCCTAAATGAAGGATCTTATAAGTTGTTCTTTTATCAGCAAAGTGTCCGCCACAAGGTTCATCATGACATGCCTTGAGGATCTCAGGCATCTCATCTTCCCGAACACATCTCCTAATGATAAAATCTGGACCTGTTTTGTATAACTCATTAGCAACCCATGAATATTTTGCACTGTCATAAATGATCTTTCTTTTGTCTTTTGCATTCATTATTGAAGGAAATTTCCCTGAAACTAAATAATTAGCAATGTCAGCAAACCAAGGAGTTTGAGTAGAAATTGAAAAAAGATATTCATCAGGGAATTGATCTTCAACTGGAGTATTGTCTTTGATGTTTTGGAGTCTAGATAGGAAATCAGCTACTGTGTTTTGTTTTCCAGGCCTATCTATAATGGTAATTTTGAATTCTTGTAAAAGCAATAACCATCTTATGACTCTGCCATTAGTAATTGATTTGTTCATTAGATATCTAATTGTAGAGTGATCTGTGTGAACAAAAGTTTCATAGCCTGTTATATAGTGTCTGAATTTGTTTATGGCATGAACAACAGCTAAAAACTCTTTTTCAGTTACAGTATAGTTTAACTCTGAAGGAGTCAAATTTTTACTGGTATAGTAGACGACATAAAGAATCAAGTCTTTTTGTCCCAATACTGCTCCTAGAGTTGTATCCGAGGCATTTGTTGAAATATGAAAAGGTAACTTCCAGTTAGGTCCCCTTAAAATAGGTGCTTTAGAGATTTTTGTTTTCAGGGTCTCAAATACTAACTGGAAATTCGGATTCCACTTGAATTCACAGTCTTTGGTAAGTAATTTGAAAAGTGGAGATGCTATCTTGGTGAAGTTTTCTATAAACCTTCGATAATATCCTGTAAATCCTAGAAAACTTCTAACATATTTTTGACAACTTGGAATAGATAAGTTAGAGATGACTTCAACTTTTGACTCATCAACTCTAATCCCATCCCCTGAAATGTGATGTCCTAAAACAATTCCTTCCGTAAACATCATAAAACACTTTTCATGACTAAGTGAAAGATTTGCTTCTTTACATCTCTTTAAAACTTTTTCCAGGTTTGTTAAGGCTTCTTCAAATGTGTTTCCATAAACTGTGAAATCATCCATATATACCTCTACACAATCATGTATTAGATCTGAAAATATTCCTAGTACTTCCCTTTGAAATGTTGCAGGTGCATTGCATAATCCAAATGGCAATACTCGGTAAGCATAGGTACCCCAAGGATAGGTAAATGTGGTTTTTTCTTGATCTTCAAGTGCTACTTGAATTTGGTTGTAACCACTAAACCCATCTAGAAATGAAAAGTACTTTTTGCCAGCTAATGTATCTAACACCTGATCTATGAAAAGTAAGGGAAAATGATCTTTAAGAGTAGCTTTGTTTAATTCCTGGTAGTCAATACATACCCTCCATTTACCATTTTTCTTTGGCACAATTACCAAAGGAGAAACCCACTGAATATCTGAAATGGGATAGATAAAGTTAACATTTAACAATTTCTGCAATTCTTCCTTAACAATCTCCCTAAGATTTGGATTCATCCGTCTTTGAGGATGTCTGATTGGTTTACAATTTTCCTCTATATAGATGTGATGAGTGCAAGTCATGGGGCTTATCCCTTTCATATCAGTGTACTACCATGCATATGCAGAAGAATGTCTCTGTAATATATTGACTAGCTCTTCTTGTTGAGATTTCTCTAGGTTCTTGTTTATGTTTAAAGTTTTGCCTGGAAATATCTCAATTGTATAGCTGCCAAATTTATCCATGGAGTAAAGAGACATCTGTCTTGATGATAAAAACTCAATGTTGGATTCTTCTTGAAATTTTTCATGTTTTCATTCTGAAGAGGATTCAAAGTTTTCTAAGGTATTCAGAATCTGGCTATCTTCACTATTTTCGAAAATTGTGAAGAGAGGTTGTAAGACTTCTTCATCCTCTATCCATTGAGTATCATCTAATTCTGTAATTGTTTTTGCTGGAGGATACAAGGTAAATTTCTTGGTTGAACTACCATCAGAGATGTACATATCACCAGATCTACAACTAATGAAAGCATCAGCTGTAGCTAACCAAGGTCTTCCTAATATAACAGGATGCCCCCCTAGATTATTCTTAGGAGTTAGGATCATAAAATCCACAGGATATTCCCAAGAATATAGGGACACTGGAATGTCTTCTATTACCCCATCAAGTTTGATCACAGATCTGTCTGCTAATTGTAATAATGTGGGTGTAAAAAGAAGATTAGGAAGTTTCAGTTTATCCATGATTTGTCTACTCATGATATTGATTGTCGCTCCTAAATCAATAAGTGTGTTTTGGATCTCAATTCCATTGATGTGAATTTTAACAACTGGATTTCCTAGGTCTAGATACTTTGGAATAGAAATCTTACCCATCATGATATCTGCTATTTTTCCTGCCAGTTGAATTTTCTTTATCTCTCTTATTCTTTTTCCTGTTTTCTTCATGCTCAACTCCTTTATTGTCTTTGCTAAGATTGGAATTTCCTTGATGGCTTGTAATAATGGGATCTTAATACAAACATTTCTCAACTCATCTAGGAAATCATAATTAGGCACCATAATTTGTTTTTCTATACCCCTATCAATTTGTAATCTTTCTGGAAAGGGGGGTGTAGAAGTGGATGTTGATGGCTGCTCTAATATAGGAGTTGAAATTATTGGTTCTTTTTGTTTTGATTTTTCAATGTTTGAGTCTTGGAAAGTTGTGTTCTCTTCAAGAATTTTATTTACCCATAAAGAATCTTCCTCAGAATTGTCTTGATCTTGTATGATTACATAAGGTTTCCTCTTTTCAAGTGTTCTTCCAGACCTAAGTTGAACATCACTAAGGTCTAAAGGAGTGATCAAATAAATTGGAAACTGTTGGCCTTCTATCATGTATGTGTTCTGAGGATTTTTATTGTTGGGGTTTGGTATGGGTTGGGCAGGTAACTGATTTGTTTTCTGAGGAAATGGTAATGGAAGTGGTTGATTTTGATGTTGTGGATTTTGAGAATTTTGTTGAGGATTTTGTTGAAAATTTTGTTAAGGAGGGAAATGTGGATATGGTGGATAGGATGGTGGATATTGGTAATACTGAGAGTATCTTCCATAGGGAGTTTTTGCTCCTTGCGCCCAAGTTTGTGATTGATTTTGAAATTGGGGCCAAGGCTGCTGCCAAGAATTCCAATTTGGTGGGGGTTGATTATACAACTGATCATGAAATCCTTGTGTTTGAGGTCCTTGCCAAGGCCTCCTGGATACAAAATTGAGAGATTTTGTGGAACTTGTAGGAGTTTCTTCTTGAAAGACAGCTTTAAGACCAGGAAGTGAAGGAAAACTCTTGGTCTCATGTTTTTCTGAACAAATTACACAGGTCTCTACTACTATTGCATCCAAAGGGCACTCTCTCAAGGCATGCTTCTTTCTACATTTGGGACAAAAGATTGCTAAGGCATCAGATTCAGCTTTTTGCTTGTTTTGTAACTTAAGGGTGTCTATCTGTTCACTAAGACTCCCCAAGATATCAGATTTGAACTTATCAAGCATATGTCCTATTTCTGCCCTACTTACTATCCCAGAAGCAGACTTACTTGCCCTTGCAAGAGCAGGGTCTCTTGGTCCTTTTACAGTTTTAGATTTTCCTCTTGAAAGGTTGATACATAATTCAGCTATTTCAGGTAATGTGAGCTGAGATATATCCCCTTTTCCCATCATGTTAAGGATATCTAACCATTCATCCCTAATTGTCTTCAACAAGAGAGATTTCAAGGTATCTTGGTCTAGGTTTTCCATTTTTTCTCTTTTGATGTTGTAGTTAAATCTCTCCAACAAATCTTCCAGATTTTCATCTTCTTTTTGTAGCATTTTAAACACTTCCTCCTTATGGTTGACTGGCATACAGTAATCCAAATACCTCTCTAGAAATTCTTGTTTCATGTCTTCCCATGTCCTAATAGAACTATTGATCAAACTCATAAACCATTTTAATGCTGCTCCTTTCAATGTTGAAGGGAATAGTTTAAGTTTTTGAGCATCTTGCAAGTAGTCATAGGTTCTACATAGGACTTCAAATTCAAATAGGAAGGTTTCAGGATCTTCAGTTTTAAGTCCATAAAAGTTTGGAAGGACAGAGGGTGAAATGTTTTTCATAGTTGTATTGGTTTCTTCATCTACTATAGGAAACCCAAAAGAGATTCCCATTTCTCTTCTACCTCTTCCTCTGTCTCCTTCTTCTTCTGCACCTCTACCTCCTTCTCCTCTACCTCTACCTCTACCCCCTCCAAATAGTGTGTGTTCTCCATTAAAAAATCTTCCTCCCCCTTCTTCTGCCATAGTTGATTCTTCTGTGGAAGTTGAAAGGTTTAAGTCCCTAGCAGGGGTTCCTGAATCTTCTTCCAAGATAGGTTCAGTGGGTAAAGTGGAAGGTCTTTCTGATGGAATATCTAATCTTAAGTCCTCTGGAAGTCTAGGATCAGTAAAGGATGGAATGTGGGTTTGAGTTGGAGGTGTGATGGCTCTTGGTCTTGGTGAAACAAGTGGTGTTCTAGGAATCAAGCTTCTGCTTCTTATGAATCTACCCCTTGAGTCTCTTTCTCTACGCATGTCATTGTTTTTGGGAGGTAAGAAACAATGCTACCTAGCTACACTTCCCCGACAATGGCGCCAAAATGTTGTGCTCAACTTAGTGTTCCTAAATTGTGGTCAGAAATTATCAACCAGGGTCAGTAAACTGCTGAAGTGTGGTGCACTATATGTGCCTAGGTATCTGTTTCTCACTACGTTGTGTTTAGTGTTTTTATGATGTTTTTGGTTTTGTGGTTTTATGTTAAGAAGGAAAAGAACTAAATGTTGAAAAAGAACATTTGTTGGTCACACTAAAAGCAGAGCAAAACCTATACTAAAGAACAGAAAATGCAAAGTTTGATAATGACTCATACCAAGAAAATAAATCACAACATGAACTCAATAACTCATAACATAAACTCATCCAATTCATCCATTAGAAATATGTTGGAATAGCTTGAGAAAAGGACAAGTTTAGTGCAAATGAGGTTCTCCTAAGTAAACAAACATCTTACAATATTACAAAGAATCTCATCCATGGCTAAAAGTTTATTGGAACACAATTGGAAAAAGATTATTTGTAGCACAATAAGATTTATACTCTGAATTAAATTGTAATGCTAAGGTTAATCCATTCTGTAGCCCCACTTGTCACTACTAAGCCTTATTCGAAAGTTAGAGATTTTCTAAAATAGTTTTTTGGGAAAAAGGCTTATCTGTGAAATTGCAAAAGATTGCAAAACAATCAAGGCCTTAAATTGATATCACTAATTCATTCCCGTGCATATGATGATGCATTGATAGAAAGTCAGAACAAGATTAGTTTGTAAACAATGAAGGTCGTGAAGTCTAATTTTGACAGTTAACACAACTTAAAGAACAATGGATAACACTGAACTAGAATGCAATTGATCAAACTTGAAACATAGTGATCACAACTAAACTAAAATGTTGTTAGACTAACTTTGAAATATAGTGAACTGGAACTGAACTAGAATGTCACTAATCTAACTTAAAGTATATTGAACAGAGTTAAACTAGAGTGCCATTATCAAACTTGAAACACAGTCACAGAATTAAACTAGAGTGACATATACCTCCGGAGTATTTCAACTGAACTAAAATGCAACTAATTCTATGAAATGTTTCAGCTCTGTCTCATTCGGAGTTAGTGGTTTTTTGGAATAATTTATAGAATAGGACTGGCTGAAACATGTTATGTAAATGAGCATAAAAGCATAAAATTCAAAAAAACACAACAAAGCTCTAAAACACCACAGCTATGTCTCACCCAAGGTTAGTGATATTTTGGAAGAGTTTATAAGAACAAGACTAGTTGTAACAACTGATGTAATTGAGCACAAGATCATAAAGTTCAGATAAATGCAACTAACTCCTAAAATACTAAAGTTATATCCCATCCAATGTTAGTGGTATTTTGGAAGAGTTTGTAAGGATAAGACTAACTATGGCATCCGCTGCAAGTAAGTATAAAAACACGAAGTTCAGAAAATTGATTAAACTAGGAATGAAACAAGGCTAAGTTACTTATCTAAACCATATGAACAAAGCTTCTCAGGTAGCAGAGGCCCTCTACCACCGGATTAGCACGAAAATCTACTCAAGATTGACTCAGCTCTTGCAATAAAGTGATGCTTCTTTCATTAAAGGAGAAATTCTTCAAAACAGAGTATTACGGTCTTCTGAGATCTAGCAATAAAACATAAATCTAGCAAGCTGTTTCTCGGTCTCCCGAACCATACTTATAACAAAATTACATAACTGTCTTTGAGATAAAACAGGAATAATTGTCTTTCCCAAATAAAATCAAACTATGACTCTGGTGGTGGCCTCGTATTATGATTAAGGACATATGTACAGTCCTTGTCCTATTATAAGTCTATCTCCTAGTTTTGGTTTCCTACGTGCATAACCACCTGTATACTCGAGCTCAGACTTCGTGGAGAGCAAGAAATGATGCGGGAGTGATGTGGAATACGACCATATGTGTTTTTCCTTGAGGTGACACCTGGAACCTGCGTAAACATGAAGATAGCTGCGGAATATGTGACTGGCTACAGAATGACTGCGTTCTGTAGCCGAGTCTAGTCAAAAATTGCTACAATAACAAAATCATGAAAACATAGCAAGTTAGTCATTATATACATTCTTAAAGTAATCCTAATAAATCCTATTGATCATTTAAGCCTGTAATTGATGAGGGACAAAGAAAATGAAGTGAAATGTGGTGGAAAAGAAGGACATCTTTGGGGCTCAACATGTACATTTAGTAGAATCTAGGGGGTCTTATGTTTTTCAAAAGAGTTTGTTTTCCTAAGTATTTAATTAATGTAATTTTCAATATTTTGAGTGATTTATGTGAGACATTTAGAATAGGATTTAATTAAATATTGAGAGTCATAAAATTTTCTCGAATGTAGGATCCTTAGGATTTTGTTGAATGTTGAGATCCTCATGGGATAAAGAAGAGATTTTATGAATTAATTAAGGACTTAGAGGATTTAGGGATTTTGTTGAGTAGCCTATGGATCGGAACCAGAATTGGTTACAGAACCTTTTATATATATTTGTAAAGCCTCAAAGGCACAAGGGAGGTGGAAAGAAAGACAGATAGATTCTTAGAGAGGAAGCTTAACTGTAAGCCTACGGGCACAAAGAGAGAGAGGAAGAGAAAAGGGCCATGTAAAAGCAAATCATGCCAAAGCTAGATTGTAAAATAGGTTTCTATTTGTATTTTTACATTTATTTAATGAATGAGGAAATTTAATTCATTGTAGATGTGTGTGTCATTCCTTTTATGTGCGGAGTGATCCATAACTGTGAATTTATGGTTTCTGTGTGATAAACCATGGTGAATGAATTCAAATTGAATGTATAAGTATTTCTGAATGATAAAGGACTTAATGGCTGGGTATAATCTGTGTAATTCTAGTATGGAGATAATATATGTGTGTACAGTTCAAGTAAAGAACAAATTATGAATTATGGAAGAAGAGGAATAATATAGAGAGTAATATGTATTCAAGTTCAAGATGGTGTAATGGCTATATGAATAACAAACAAGAATAAGCTCAGGAGATATAGAGTTGAAGTATTCTGAACAAGCTCAAGAGGTGTAGCGTAATAGAGTTGCAGAGCGGCAATGGCAGAAAGAGAAGAAATTGACTAAGGCAGAGAATAATGAGAAGAATTCCAAGGAGGAATTGACGGCGAGGATTGAATCGCAGAACTGAAGATTTAGGAATTGACGGTAGAGATCAAAGTAGGCAGAAGAGGTGAAGAAAAGTCATGAGAAGGTGAATGGATTGTCGTGATTAGATCGCAGATCCAAATGTGAGAGATGAACGGTTAATATGACTTCGCAGAGTAAGTTGAGAAAGTGCAAAGTAGACGCGTGTCGACATGGCGTTATTTCGCATCGACGATTACTGAGTTTATAAGTTAAGGAGTTTGCAAGGTAAATAAGATAACTTGCAACATGGTAAAGTTCGAAAGTTGCGATGCAATGAGAGGAGGCCACGTGTCAACCCTGTGCAACATCGCACATCGACGGTTTTAAGGTTTAGTGTTAAGAGTTCACACGGTAAAGTGTTTTGATTGCAATGCGAAGTGGGAAGGATGGAAGGATGTGATGTGATAAGGGAGAAGCCACGTGTTAGCACTACTCAATATCGCACTTTGCATGCTTTTATGGTTTAACTATTATCAATATAGCTTTCAAACTTGAGGGAAAGTGACTACAATGAGTTATGATTGGTTATCGTGATATGGGACCCTCCAGCAGGGTGTTCCGCATGTGTGCATATATTTTGGGAAGGTTGTATGCTGTTTCAATTATGTGAAACCTGAGGTTAAAGTAGCGTTTTTTATTGCTAAATTATATATGTTTGATAAACCTGAAATATTATAATCCACTACGTGTGAAAAGAATAGCTATGTGGGCCATAACCCATAGGTCCGCGGTATTTATTTAAAGTTAAAGAAGGATTAAATAAGGTAATGTGAAGGGGCGGAAATGCATAAAGATAAAGGTTATTATAAGGAGTTATCAAACATGTTTAAAACTTCAGTGTGTGTTTGATTTAAATTTGATAAAGAGGAAAGGTTAAGGTGGGTAAATATGGGGTTAATTCCGCTAACCTTGCATATGTTGCATATTTGTTTAATTTCGACCTTATGGTTGCATCAATATTCCTCTTGGTGCACAAACTTAAACCCTCACAACTGCAATGATGTCATGCATGTGTTACACTAATGTCATCTCGCGATGATGTCATTCTAATGTCATGATGATGTCACATTACCATGTTACCATCTCGTTCATGTCATCCGACCACATGGAGTTTGTCCTAGGTTTCTTTGGGTTCCTAGCTCCTTATGCAAAACAACACTTTCACATTATAATATGAAATTACTGGCCACACAAATCCCATAACTACAAATGGAAATCCTTCACGTTTCTTTTCAGCCATAATTTCTATCTCATGGTTCCCATCTACCGAGGCCACTACAAAATGGCAAGCTCACCATTCTCCTAAGCTGTGAAACAAGAAATACTTCAAATGGTTAGGTGATGGAAAAATCCATGTCAATAAATGACAAACACTTACCGCCTTTCATTGTATCATCTTCCCTCCATAAATATGACTGATAACTAACTAGTGATTATGTGGGTGCCTTCAAGGCTAAGGCATGAATACCATGCCGCTTCCATGAACTCATAATGGTTTGCAGAGAATTTATTCAAATAAACATCAAATCATGAAAGTCTTTGGCTTTCCCGATTGTCATAGATATTCTTTAATATCTCATAAGATATTAAACAAGGATCCCTAAACCCATAAGTTCTCAAGATAAACATTCATACAAACTTATATTGGAAAATTACTCATATAACCAAACTACTTGTCGTTTTCGATTAGGATGAACATGTTATCTTATGTTCAGTCATGAGTATAAGTGAATAAACCAAAAGGGAGTATCTTAAATTTTATGGGTCTTATCGCTCCTTCACACGTACTATGACAATTAACCCACAATAAAATGAAACATAACATAAAGAACGTACATTTTCTCTTGGAAATCTAGTCAAAAAATGAATTTCAATAACACGAGAGATATTCACATGAAATAAACAGATATGACATTCAAATGGTCACTTATCTTAGAGTTTAGATGACTGAAAATTAGGAGAGGGACTTCAAATCTCTTCCCAACCATAGGCTAACTACACTCCTAACCTTTCTTGTAGTTAACCACCCCTGAGTCAACTTAGTGGTTGGTTATTTATTTAGTGGCAATAACAATGTAAAGACACAACATTTATTTATTTATTTTCAAAATGTATATTTAGTTTACTTTTGTAAATTAACACTTTCGCAATTTTAGTTGAATAAAAAATAACCCTTAGAGTTAAAATAGAATTGCAAACCACAAGTGAATATTTAATGTACCCAATTTTCTCCGCATGCAATGAGAGCATCAAATTTTTCGATCACGTACTTTAGAGCCATTGAATGGTATTTACATACCATGAAAACTTCAAATCCGATGGCTGGGAAGGTTTTTCACCATTTTCAAATACAAGTTTGAATTCCACCCATTCTTATGTAATAAAGGTTATGCATTCTGTTTCTCACCTATTGCTAATCGAGTTTGGGCTCCGGTTGAGTATTCCCATCCTCAATAATATTAAAGTTTTTAATTATTGTAATGTTGTATGATGTGAAAACATAAAATTATGAAGGAGCATATCGTATAGTTGTATAATTGGTGTTACAACTAGTAAGGCTTTCTAATCCATGAATTATCAATGATTTTTCTCATATTACACCTCCACGTTAAGTATTGATATGTGTTGATATAGTTCTAAATGATTTGATCATGCTATATATGTCTTTCTCCTATTATATAACCACATTATGTATCGATGTGTGTTGATGCAGTTATCAATGATTTAATCAGATTATGTATGTCTTTCTCCTATTATATAACCACATTATGTATCGATGTGTGTTGATGCAGTTATCAATGATTTAATCAGATTATGTATGTCTTTCTCATACTAATATCTGGGTTATGCATTGATATGTGTTGATGTAGTTAACAATGATTTGATCATATTATATTTGTCTTTCTCATATTATACGTCCATGGTATGTATTGATATATGTTGATGTAGTTATCAATTTCTCATATTCACGTCAACCTTATGTATTGATATGTGTTGATGCGGTTATCAATAATTTGATCATATTATATATATTTTTCTCATATTATTTGTCCACATTATGTATTGGTATGTATTGATGTAGTTATCAATAATTTGATCATATTATATATGTACACATTATGTATTAATGAAATTTAGTAGATTAAGTTGTAGTAAACATGTTTCTTTTTCATAATTTAAAGTATTTTTGGCATTGAAGGCAATCCATTTCAACTTAGTGATAGTAAGAGTATCGTTCAATATTAGTGTATCAATGTAGTTGAAACCCAAAACCAAAATAAATAGAGATTTCCTAGCAGTTGTGAGTCCTCTAATGACCAACAACATGAATAATATACAAGTAGGGAAGAACCACAAAGTTGAGTTGACTGATACAGTGGTTCATTCGCATGCTTTTATTGACTAATTTATACCTCCAATACTAGGCAACATAGCTCATATTGTCCTTCCTTGTATATATATATTCAATGCTACACAAAATAAACACATCCAAGATTTTCATTACAATCCTCCATCACACCCACAACCATGCCTCGACAATCCTCAACCATTGTAGCCACACCCATATATTTTCATTCTTAAATATCATTTCCCACTATGGTATCGTTGCATTCCTCAAAATCATTTCCCATCTAGATTTAACCCTTGCCGCCCTAGACAAAATAAAAACTCTAGCATCCAAGTCAACCCCAACATCTAAGACAACTTCAACACCGTTCCTTAGCCATAATATTCAACCCCATCTGGAGTTAACCCTATCCCCCTCAGTCAAAACAACAGCTAAGTCAACCCCAACATCTAGGGTAGCTTCAACATCATTCTTCAAGTACAACCCTCAACTCCTTGTGGAGTTTGTTAGTATCCTATAAATCATAGGATCTCAAGGTGATTGAGTATTTCATGAGTTGCAATTTCGTGTTTGGTATGATTTTCAATATTCAAATGATTTAAAAAATATATATATGAAAAAATAAAATAAAAGAGGGTATATTAAAAAAAGAAAAAAGAGAAAATGAAAAAATAAAGAAAAACCCCAAAAAAAGAATAATACTGAAAGTGATGCAAATCAAAATGCCACTAATTATTAGATTAGCTTGTTCAATCATACAGTTAAATCATGATTGTACAATTTTAAATTTCTGTTGACAGGTTAGAAAATAGGGATTTGCCAACCTGTTTAACCTTGGCATGTCAGTAGTTAGGTAGAAACAAAATTCACTCAACAGTTTAATCTGAGTCAATGGAAGAAATAAGGATAGAGGTAGGTTAGAGTTGTAAAGAAAAAATGAATTGGGTCTGCCAATCTAAGTGCACCCTGCAAAAGAAAAAGAAAATGTTAGATTAGTGACATGGGTAGGTAGGGAAGAGAAGAGGAAAATATAAAGGAAGCATGGTATTTATTCCAAAGGCTTATCCTAAAAATTTCATGTATTCCCTGGTCAAAGGCAAAAAATCAAAAGGCAAATATGTTTTTTAACCCAAGTTTCAGGATTAACTACATTTTGACATATTTATGTCATATTCTTCCATATCCTAAAGTTCTAAAACTATAATTTTTCCCCTGCTATTCATTAATACTCCCCGACCCCATATTATACTCACCCATCACATCACTACTAAACCTTCTCCATCTCTCGTTCCATCTCCGCGTCGTCCTCCTTATCTGATGACCCACAAATATTTTCTACCCCCACTCATCCTTCGAATGTTAACGTCAGGGGGGGGGGGGGGTTGGGCGGGTCCGAAATGGATGGTATTCTAAACCAACCCGCCTGCTACGTGTCGGTCACCCATTATTTCACACCCCCCACACATCATGCCACTTACCAGTCACCCCCCCTGCGAAAATTTGTTTTGTTGTGCCAAAACCACGCCACTTACCATTGCGCCTCTGACAATTTCATAATCGTTGCGCCATTAGCATTGCACCACGACTGCTCCTTCCAATCAGTTACGCTCCCACCATAGTCCTATTAGAAAATTAATGGCTCAGACCGTTACCCAACAGGTCCATGCCAAGTCAACGTCCGCCCAATCACTCCATAAAACCAAAATTCACTGCCTATTGTAAGGTTTACCATTACATTTGCATTCTATTTGTCACAAGTGATCGTAGTCAAAGTTTTCAGAGTAGAAAAAAGTACAGAGAAGATTCCAATTTTCTACAGAATCAATCTTAATTTCCTTTCTACCATTTCTGCTCCCCATTCTGATTTTCAGAAGCTTCCTCTCTTCATTCCCTTCTCCTTTAATACCTTTCTGTAAAAATGCACTCATATTATTTTCAGGAGGACAATAATGACTCCTAAGAAGGATCAACAACCATTTAATCCTATGGTTTACCCCCAGATAGACGTGGATCATGTGGCTTTGGCTAACAGGGACTACAAGAAACATGAGACAGAGTCAGATTTCGATTTATTCGATGTTTACAACTTGTTTGAGGATAAGCTAATGGATAAAGTTGATGATATGGTTATGGGAGACCAAATTTCCCTATTTTATATTCCAAAAGACCCACAATTGTCTCGAATTTGTAAGGAAATTTCATGCATGCTATGACATCAACCAGAGAGCTATAGTAGCCCCCACAGGAGAATTCATTTTTACTGGTAGTGCCCAGTCAATACTGCAAATGATGCAGGCCCCTACTGTTGAAGAAACCATCCGAATCTCCTATGAAGCTTTCAGAGAAGTGTATCAAAAGTTGGAATTTTCCAGCAGAGCTAAAACATTATAAATTTTCATGGCTACTGATGCCCCACTGCCCAAAATGAATCCTCCATATCCCTCATCCACTTTCCTTGATAGACCCCAACACATGTTAACTGTCATATCATATTTACAAGGGTATCATTCATACTAGTGGACAGATGAGACCATTATAGGTTTCATGTCTATTCTTTCATTAGACTCTAAGCCTTCAATCATGTTCAACTTTAGCCACTTCCTAGTTGATGCCATCCATGATGAGTTTCTAAAGTTTCACATAGAGGAGGTGTTCAAATACACTTCAGTTTTGGTCTATATGTTTGTCTATTTTCAGGCCAGTAGATTCCAGTTTACAATGACAAAGGTTAATGATGACTCTCAGCCTCAATCAGTCATATTTTTTACAACCATGTTAATGAAGAATCAAAAGGAATATACATACAAGAGATTTGTTGATTCACTTGTGGATCCTGCAATGAGCATACTTATCAGTTCAATGGAGCCCATAAATAATAAGGATATTAAGAGAGTTATGCAATTGTCAGATCAAGTGAGAACTGGAGATTGGTACTTGTACGAAAACTATACAAAGATCAGAATTTATGGGTGTGATTTGGCCCCCTACAAGTTGCCAAAGTTCCTCCCCATCAGGATCTTTGCCCGGGAATATATAAGGCAGATGATCAACGCATATGAGGTGCACTTTGTATCTGCAAAGAAGAAATCTCTATTTAGGATCAAGTACCAAATTGTTCCTTTTATTTGTAATATTAGAGCAGTAGGAGAAGAGGTTTATAAGATGTTGAGGGACATGAAATTCAATCACAACTTTAGTTGGTCTTATGACCCACTAGGAATCATCTCAAAGAAAATGGTGGAGAACAAATCAACCCCATACATCCACACCCACATGCCTGAGATAGAGGATTTTAATAATCAAGTAGAGTGGGCAGCAAATACACTGCAGGAGGCTGAAGAACAAGTGATCTCAAACTCAAGCATTCAAACCCCTACTCCATAGGAAAAGAAGACTATAGAAGGAAAAGAAGACAAGGGAAAAGAACCAGAGAAGGAGACAGTAGGGAAGAGGTCAAGAGATGATCAGTCTGGTATGGAGACTGATACATCTAGCAGAGAATTTAAAATGAAGTATAGAAATAGAGCTAGAGTCCACATGGACATTAACCAAAGCAGTGAAAAAGAGCAGCAGGCAGTCATTAGTATCAGGGATTCTCCAAGTTCATCTCTAGCAGGTGGCAAGACCATATTCCCTACATCTTCAGCCACCATTCCATTCCAACAGCAGAACTTACAACTCCTACATCTACTGCTACTACCTGGGGAAAGGAGGAGAACACCTATGATACATTCAGGAAAATCAAAATAAAGAATGAGATCTTGAAAACCAGCACCTACAATCAGTTTTGGAAGCAGACAAGAAGTTCACAGAGCAGGCTTTTATCAGCCTTTGACTCAGAGAAATGAAAGATGAGAATGGATTTCCTAGAAGCACAGATTCTTAGCCTAAATCACCTACATAATTCAAGCAGACTGCTTTTGAATTTTATGTGAAATACATTCATCCAATAGAATAAATGGAGATGCATAATAAGACCAAACAAATGATTTCCTCCACATTAACAAGCACTACGATGAGCTTGTCTAAATAGCAGGTATCATTGGCCAATTTTCAATCTCAGCTAAAAATGGAGAATATTTATTCTCTGGCCAAAGATACAAGAATCAAATCCCTGGAATACTTAGTAGTAAATATTGAGTATGACCCAAAAAATGTAGAGGCAGTGGAAGATATCCTGAAGAAGAAGAATGCCGATATAACAACCCTTAAAAAACAACTCAAAATGTCAGCTATTGAATACCCTCTCACAAAGGACATTGAGAAGAATGAAGCACAGAAAGAAGAAATGATGAAACTAATAGTGGAGCAGTCAACGGAGTTGAAGCAAATGGAGATGGAAAAATTGGTGAAAGAAAAGGAGAAAGTAGTAGAAATGGTCATTGTTCTATTAGAGGTTGTTCCTATTGCATCCATCCCTACAGAAACACCAACAACTACAGGCTCATCAGGTGGTGCAGAGCAGCTAGCCAAAGCCATGGAGAACATGACCATACAAACAGCAGAGATCAAAAAGCTAGAAGCAGAAAACAACACTCTGAAGGATTTGAAGAAAAGGTCAGATAATGCACATGAAATTGAGATACAGAGAGCTCAGAAACAGATTGAGAAATTAGTCAAAGAAGAGAGTGAAGCTTCTATTGGACGGACTATTGGCGAGGCCAAAGAAATTATTTGGACAAGTATTGTTGACTCCATGAATGAAATATGGACATATATTCAGATAATATTTGAACAGAGAGATCTGATTGGATTAGTGAATGATGCCATAGAGAAAGAAAATAGAGAACTCAAAGGGATGCCTGAGACAACAAAAAATATTATTAAATTCTTGAATTCCAAGAGCATTTTTGAATTGGAAGCACTAGGAGTGGAGGAAAGAACATCAACCATCCTAGAAGTCAAGAAGGTACTCAAAAATAGGAGTTTGGTCATACAGTTAGAAGAAAAGTCTCATCAGTTAGAAATTGGGGTCAACAGATTCTTTAATAGAATTGAACCACTAACCAAAAGAGGATTTCCATTTCTTTTTTTGATAAATGATAAGCTCATGCATAAGATGGATTATGTAAAGAAAATGAAGGAGATTGCCAAAGATACAACAAAATTTGCAGGAATTAAAGGTTTGATGATTGGAATAGCCTTCCTAGAGTCTATGGACAATGATTTATAGATACAGCATGAAACCAAGCATATTTTTCAGTTTAAGGCTAACTTTCATGAAGTATAGAGAGATAGATGAGATTTATAGGAAGCTAATCAGGATCAAGATCCTGAAAGCACAACAGTGGGAGAAATTATGTGATTACCAAGAAGGGTGACAACTCAACGCATCAACAAAAAAAACCAACTTAGAAAATCAATTAATTTCGTAGGCCAGTGTATCATTTCAACATTTCAGCATTAGATTACCTAAATCTTCCAACACAACAACGAGTCAAAATGCATAGTAACGGCCTTCTGGAGACTAGGGCCACATGTCACAGTCATTCTATCGTGTCCAATTTGTGGTCATATTTGTCAAATTTCAGTCATTATTGCAATAAATAGCATATTTCCTATGTAGATACGGAAATCACTGGGAATTAGTTAAATACTGCATTTCTATTCAGTAACAGGGGTTGGACCCTATACTGTGATATTTTCTATTGGAGCATTGTAATTTTGGAGTTGGAGCATCAATAATAAAAGACCATTTTGCAAAATTCTTGAGCTAATTTTATCTGGTGATGTCTTTTCTTTACTGTTTTTAATGTTTTCCAATGTTATTTCTTTCAGTGTATCATTTAATTCTAACTGTAAAACATAAATTTGCAGAATGTGATTTTCTAATAGAGCACCTTAATTCTTGTTGTGTTTATAATATAAATGTTTTTCCTTTAAAGTCTAGTTAAAGAATTCTTAATTGATTTTTAACCACTACTGAGAATCAATTTTCTTTCATCTCATGATTCATTATGTTTTAAGGTCAAGTAAGTATAGTTAGCTTGCCTTGAAAATGCTCTGGAAAAATTGATGCAACAACACAGCATGTTACAACTCCATAGCCCAATGGAAATTGTTTTAAAATATCCCTTAATCCAACCAAATTATCAATCAAAAAGCAACCTTCACAATCACTTTATCTAGCCTAATATTAGAAATCATTAAAACAAAGCTAAATCTTAAAGAGAGATCCCTCTTTGAGTCTAGGAGGGCTAGATCCTAGTCTCCAAAGTGGTTTTGATGTTTTATTTTTATGATAATTCTTGCCAATCTTAAAATTTTAGAACGATAACATAGTGGTGACCATACTAGGGAACATAAACTGAAAAAAAAATATTTTTCATTCGAATTCAGAAACCCCAATTAAAAATCATTGTATGATAAAGGTATTTTCTAAGATTGGTTTCTTTCAATTTTTGAAAATAATCAGTTTGTATGTGCTTCTGATCTGAATTTTGGGTCCTAAAATAATATCTACTAGATCCCATCCTGATCCACATCCTCCTCCTCTAGTGGACAATTTTGAGAATATTTTAAGAAAAACTCCTAGAACTGAAAGTCAAACAAGTAGTCATTTTCTCCATAAATCAAATTCTCTCCCTGAAAGCTTTGTCACTTTACAATACATTCAATTCGATTTACATTTTGAACAAGGTTTATTCAGGACCGAATCTGAGAATTTTACTGACCAGACAGTATTTGATCCATTTATCTTGCAACAGAGTCCAGTGAGAGAAGCTTACTCACAAATTCAATATGATATTCAACTTCTCCAAGATTTTGACACTCTCCAATATTTGGTAACAGAGTTTACTTCAAGTGTTGATGATTCTTACCTTCAAAAATCTGTAGAATTAACTGCATTGACTATAGCAGCTTCTTATATTACCTCTCAAACTGCCCATCTTAAGTCAGCTAGCCTTGGTGCTTCCACAATCCCCACCACTTATTTTTTTCATCTCCATACTCAAACCTTCACACAAAAATCTTCTCCCACTATCCATCCTACTTCATCCAATGTTCACCTTCCTCCACCACCTCCACCAATCATGGCATCCAGATATGCCCCATTGGTGCTACCAGCACGTTTGCCAGTGATGCCACAGGATTACCAGTCTAAAATTACATTATATGATGGAACTGGTCCTATAACTTCCCAAGAACATGTTGACAAAATGCATGATTTCTTTGACCTTCAAGAGGCAAATGAAGAAAGTGTTAAATTAAGAATTCCCACTTAGAGTCTTAGTGGAGAAGTCAAGAAATGGTTCAAATATTTACCTGCAAATAGTATCAATGACATTCCTAGATTTCATAAAAAATTCCTAAATAGGTGGGAAGTAAAAAAGAACCCTCTTCAAATCTTACCTGAGTATGAAAACATTAGCAGAGCCCCAGCTAAAAGTGTTCAATATTATTGAACCAGATTCAATAGTTTATATAATGCAATACCTGCTCATATAAAACCACCACAAGGTTTAACATTGGTGAAATTTCCATATGGTTTTGAACCAGAAATGTCTTATCAGGTAACGGGAAGAAACTCATCCACATTAGAGGAGATACACATGATGCAGTGAGTGTAGAAGCCAACTTGTTAGAAAAAATAGCTAGAATGAAAATTGAAAGAAGAGTCACTATAAGTGAAGAACCTTTAACTTCCACATGTGATGCTAAAATAGACTCATTGGTTAGAACTATGGAGAGAATGATGGAGAGAATCAATTTAAATGAGAGAACTATTTCTAGGGAAAATCAACCACCTCCTCAAAACAAAAAACAAAATCCTAGGAGAAATCCTCCTCAGATAACACAAAGAGAGCAAAGAGGTCTTGATCAGTGGATTAGGCCTCCATTCCAAGAGAATTATGATGATGAATATGAAGGAGTATTTTAGGAAGTAGAAGAAAATCAGATAAATTTGATGGGAATTAATGAAGATGACTCTGTTTTTCTCACCCAAGAAGAACAAGAATTATTTTCATTGACTCAAATAGAGTTATAATATAAGGAATTTGATGATTATAAACAAGGATTTGAGAATTATATCATGGAGGTTCACAGACAATATAACCTTAGAAGCAAGAAAAACTTTGACAATTCCAATAAAAAGAATTCATAAAATGCTACCAAAAAGTATTTGAAACTGATCTCAAAAAAACAACAGAAAATTCAAATAAAACAATGAATAATTCAGAAAAGAAGAACACATAAAACAGTACTAAGAGAAAAGTTGATATCCCTACCAAAATTTCTCAAACAAATGTTCCTAGTATAAGTAAACAAATTGAATTCACATAAAAAATAGTGGCTGAAAGAACTGACTTTTCAAATCTGCTCAAAGTTCAAACACCATTCAACATTGAGAATGAACTTGCTAAATTGAAAATATCTATTCCTCTCACTGAATTGATCAACAAGAATGTGTATAGGTCCTAGGTACTAAAGGTACTAAACATAGGGGAGATTACTGATACTATTAATTTAAACGATGATCAACCTGAACTTTTTTTTGGGCCAAAATTTGATGGTAAACCCCAAGAAGGAGGTTTCCCACCCTTTTATGTTAGTCTTAATGTTCATGAAAAAATTCTCCATAATGCCATGTTGGATTCAGATGCATCAAATAATCTTATGCCAAAGGCAGTTATGGAGAAGCTAGGCCTTGAAATCACTATACCCTATAAATATTTGTACTCATTTGATTCTAGCAAATTTAGATTTCTAGGTCTTATTAAAGATCTTTGTGTCACTCTAGCTCAGATATCAGCAAATATTATATTGATGGATATAGTATTAGCTGACATCCCTCCTAAGTATGGCATGCTTTTATCTCGCTCATGGGGAGAAAAATTACAAGGGACCCTGCAAATGGACATGACTTTTGCTACAATACTAGTGTTTGGTCAACTAAGAACACTGTATAGGGAAACCTTAATGAAGTACATGGTAAGTAGTCAAGAAAAAACACACAATTACCCTATGTACTATGTCCATACTGACCTAGACTCCTTCATTCTTTATAATTATGGAGGCATTGATTCACAGGTTACCCATGCAGAAAATGATCTTAAAGAAAATGATGACATTCAAATGCAAACAGTACAACCAGATCCTGAAGATGAACCCCTTTTGAATATGATTTTTGATGGCTCATGTGGCAAAGCAGGCTCAGGAGGAGGTATTTGGGTGTATAATGCAAGGAACAATCATGCACAAGGTCACTTACACAAGATAAATTTTCAGTGCACAAACAACATAGAAGAATATGAAGCCCTACTCTTAGGATTACAATTGTTGAGAAGATTAGGAGCTAATAAAATTTTTGTCCATAGTGATTCTGAATTAGTCATAAAACAAATTAAAGGACAATATGGTGAAAAACATCCTAGGTTGAGAGCATATAGAAATGTTGTACTCAATTTCTTAAGAACATTTGATGAATATGATTTAGTAGTTATCCCCAGAAATCAAAATGTCCTAGCAAATGGTGTAGCCTTTTCAACAAGTACATGTCAATTGCCTCACCCAAACAAACTATACACAGTAGAGGTTAAACATCGTCCTTCTGTGCCAGATAACATGAGATATTGGAAAGCATTTGGTAGTGACAAACAAATTGAAATTTTCTTACAATATAAGGATGAATTTGAAGATAGTAATATATACCTATATTGTGAAGAAGACAATCATTCTGATGTAAAAATTAGTGTAGAAAAACAATATGTTGTTTCTGATGTAAATATTTCAGCAAATAAAATTGTACATAAAACAGAAATACATAAAGACCCAGAAAAAGAGGAATTTGAAGTACTGAAACTCAAGGATAATATCTTACCTAGAGGGTTGGTCCCTTTAGAAGAAATATTTGAATTTAATGATGTGGCTAAGAAACCCAAAATGAAACAAACTGGTACAAACATTGAAGAGTGTAAAATAGGCACTGAACAAAACCCCAAAATCATAAAATTGTCAAAATCACTGCCTATCATTACAAAAAGAAGATATATAGCTCTGTTTAAGGAATTCATAGATGTATTTTCTTGGAGCTATGAGGACTTAAAATCCTATGATGCTAGCATCATAAAACACAAAATTCCAATCAAGGACGATAAAAAACGTTTTAAACAAAAGCTGCGCAGAATAAATCATGTTTTGATGCCTTTGGTTGAGAAGGAAATTAAGAAAATGTATGAGTTCAAAATCATAGTTCCCCTCATATATTCTAAATGGGTATCCAATATTGTGCCTACAAGAAAGAAAATAAGTGAAATGAGACTTTGCATTGATTTTAGGAATCTTGTAATGTTCCTTTTTTCGAGAATTTCTGCAAAATGGTCCAAGGGGACGCTGTATAAGGAAGGCAGTGTAAAAATAAGCTGAAAGGGGTCTTGGATCCCTTTTTTAATACATTAAACACTTTTCTTCCAGAACTTGAGCCTATAGAAATGATCCTACACGGGTTATTCAGATCTCCCCAAACTAGGTCCCTTAGGAAACTACTCAAATAGAGAGCCTACAGCAATACATGAACACAACCATGAAACTCTGCAAATATGAATATGTCATAAGATGAAATATAATACAGCCATCATGTTCATTAATATATCAGCAACAATATACATAAATATCATGAGGAATAAACCCCTCATGCAATGGGAATCAATCTCTAAAGATTAACACATGAAATACAAGAAATGCAGCAACTGCACAAAATGCCAGAAAGCAGTGACTGCGCTGTCTCTAGGAGAGTAGATGCTACTGTAGATGTCAATACATGAAATATGGCTGATACATACAAAGAAATGCCCAATAATAGAAGAATGGGCTCCAATACAAGATTTCTAACCAATCTAGGAGAGATTGCTAGAAATGTCAGAGAATGTACAAATGTGACAAATGACTTGTCACTACAACTGAACCAAAATAAGAATGAGGCTATATCAGTTCTGAAATATGCATGCCCTCCTATGATAATGTTCTCAAGCAAAGGGCTGATCCCTTTGTCTCAAAAACACACCTCCTGATGAGCTCAAATGACCCTCCCAGTAACTGCCTGCATAAAATAACGCAGTTCCATCCCTAGACTGTGTTGTGAGAGATGGTGAATGGTTGGCCTGGAGCCAAAGATCTGAAATGAAGCCCGGGAGTCTCCTCTGCTGCTCCTCCAAATAATATACAAGATCTCCACTGAAGAACAAGCCAAGGAACAACTCTGTGAGTTCCTCTGTTGCTGCCCCCAACAACTCAACGTTTTCTACCCAACAGAATAATGTTGTAGCTAAAGGAGTAAGCTTGGCCAAATGCCGGAATGAGGAAATGTAGCTCAAACCCTCTCCTTCCTTGAGTATGAGGTAGGGATTCCCGACAGGGAACACCCTGGTGCTCAAGAGCACTACAACCCTTCTAAACAGCCTGGGTATGCAAGTCTAAGCAGACCCAACGAAAATGATAAGCTAATGCATAATCAAAATGGGCTGCCATCTCCTCCTTATAAAGCAAGTGAACTCCTCTCACCATGGGTCCCATTCACACTTGCCACCTAGCTCATGCAAGTGGATCCTCCTCTAAAACTGCGCTACCTTGTCATGGAGATTCCTTCTCTTGGACAACGTTGTTGACTTAGTCAAAGATGACTAAATCAAAGTGATCATGATCATGTTCACACCCTTAGGTGCTTAATTCAGCTGCTTATTCACCCTCCTTTCACATAAGGAGTTTTATTTATCCATCTAAGGGGGTTAAGGGGTCTCCTTACCCATTTTATTCAAGCAAAATGAAAATATGAAAACTATAATGTTCCTTTTAGCTTGAGGCTAAAATTTGGGAACATTACAGTCCTCCCCTCCCACATGTTGCTTGTCCTCAAGCAACTGCATAGAGAGACCAAAACTTCTCCCCATTTTCTTCTGTGGCCTCCTCATCAACAATCTCCACCATGCTCAAGATATCCTGCAAGAAATCTGTCCTTCAATGCCCCCTCCCAATTATGCAAACCAGAATGGTGGTCATCATGGAAAGATAGAAGGTGTAGGTGGAAACCTTCTTACTGTGCTATGGCCTCCTCAAGGTAGGATTGATGACATGCATGGGAAAATTTTGTCCCCAATGATGATTCTCTCATCCATGCTATCATCCAATTAGAAATCTCAACCCCTGGTTTATGCAATGTGTTGGGGCTGAATGGAGAGTTGGGCTTCCGATTCCCAAGATTTTTCTCCCTCCATTTGTGGTACATATGGGGCTTCCTCTGTCCTTGGGCTGAAATGGTATGGCCTCCAAGAATGGCCCAAGCTTCCCCATCAAGAAAATCAACCATGAAATTCCCTCTCAAGTTCTCCAAGTGGTTTTTCCCACAAGAAGAGAAAAGTATCAATGTGTCAATCATGGTTTACCCATGGTGTCTCCTGCAATATAAAGGATGTAAAATGGGGAGAGTCATGCTCCCAATGGGCTATCCCAAAATATACAACACTCTCACAATAGTGCTCCTTGTGAATGTATAAACATCCGCAATACAAGGAGGCAACATGCAATGAAGACAAGCTGTCATAAGACAACTAGAGAGTGGGTCACTGCTCCACTTGTGGGACCAACGCAATGCACCTCTTACCTGCATCAAAACTAAAAACAACAAGTTCCTTCCCAGCCACTTGTTTTCTGCCACAAACATCTCATAAGGTGAAAACATGAAAGTACAAATTGGTGCCAATGGTGCACACCAAGAAGCATGTGGCTTCCCCCACAAACCATCATGAAAATAGCCACTCCCAAAGCTGCAATGGGCCATAAGTACATCATAATAAGGAGCATAAGGAGATGTGATCATCCTTAGCTCATCAAGCTTCCCATATAAAGTAAAGAAAGGTAAATCAAAATGAGAGTATATACCTTCTTTACCATGTACTCTGGTCCTTGAGCTGAAATGGCTCATCTGAATGCTCTCCCTCACTTCCAATGAGTAGGGAAATGGTTGTGCCAACCCCTCTGAAATCATCTGGGCTATGCATCCCTCCATATGCTGATATAGATCATGTTGTATGCCATCCCAAGTGAACTCTTCTAGCAAGACAAGATATGCATCAAGGTGCATAGCTAGGAAGTCCTCATGTGCTGCATGTAATAGTTTCTCCTTGAGACTAGATGCCCTAGTCAAGAAGATTCTGCCATAAAAATAGATGACCATATCATCCACCATGTATCCGTCATCTCTCTTCGGGTCATCAAGAACCATGCATGCACCAAGATCCTTGGAGTACTTTACCAAAATTTGAGACCTCCAATACGTATCAATCCTCCTCATAGATAGCGCTGGTGATCTAGCATGTGAAGCTCCCCTCATGTTGATTCCTGCTACTCTGACATCCCCCATGCCAAATTCTTCCTCCAAAATGCTACCATGCCCATCATGCAGCTGCTCATGCTCAAATAGTGATGGTGTCCTTTGGAAGTTGGCCTCCCATGAGAAGCTGTCATCCCCAAAGAATCTCCCAAGTTGGACCAAAGCAAGCATGAGTGGCCTACATCCACTCCTGTGTATGAAAGAGTCCTCCCTCAAAGGAATTATCCTCTTCCTCTTCAAATATGTGGAGCAGTCATCCTGCATCATGAATATGCAATCCTCCATCCCTGCAACAAACTCTGTCAACGCAGTATAACTGATGAGAGTGGGTGATACTGAAAATGAGAGAGGGTCTCCCTCCTCCTTGGGTTTACCCCAAACTCTTTGCGTTGTGCTGGACTCCTCTAATGTCTTTACCTCTCTAGAATCCAAGAGTGGTGAACCAAATGACAAGATGCCCCTTATCAACTCTAGATCAGGTGGCCTTTCAGGTGGAATGCCCCCATATAGTGAGACATCAAGCTCAGAAGGGGACTGTATATATGAGTGGATTGAATTGTCCCTCTCTCCACTGCACTATACAGTCACCTTCTCTTGTGCAAAAACTCTCCGGAATAGATAAGGGTGTATCATCCCTTGATGTTGATCCTTCTTTTCCTCCTCCATCTCACAATCCCCACAAACTGCTGCATATGGCTCCGGAATTGTGCCTTGGTCCCCACATGTGGAATAATTTGGAACTCCTTGTAAAGACACAAGGGCTCCTCTAATGGAAGCAAGGGCTCCCTTTTCACCTCCATGTGGTGATGGACCTCCTCCCAGTGTGACAGTGTTGTTGGTCCTCTTGTGCACATCCCCTCCATCAATCAATGAGAATACCTCATCATCAAGGAGAGACCCTAGATCTTGGTCATATCTTGAAGTAAGTACCTCCATGTCTTCACAAATGGAAGAGGGCCCTTCATATAATAGGGATCTTGCCCTTGGCAAGCCATCATACATGTTTTCATCCCCTTTGGAAGTAAGGAATGGAGTTGGTTTTATGGTCCCACCCAATGCATGCAAAGCGTTTGAAGTTATGATACATGATGATTCACATTGACTTCCATCAAAATTCTTCACCAAACCCTTAGTGAATTCATCATATGCATTTGCATGACAATATGAAACAGAATTTTCAAACCAACAATCATGAGCCATATCTTTGAGTTGCAGTGCTGCTGCTCCAATGGCCTCCTCTTCTTCCTCCATGCTTCCTGCAGTGCAAGTGGGAAAAGAACTGCGCTATGGATCTGCATGTGTGGCTGAATGTCCACACCCATAATTATATTAGCTAGGGCTTGCTTCATCTTCAAACCCTCTTAGAAACTTTTTGCACTTTTCCCTTTCTATCTCCTTGAGATCTTCTATGATGCCTTCCATAGTTTTAAAAAGGAGCAGGGAGATCTCCTCTTCCGTCATTCCTCTTTTCTTGTTTTCTCTGTACATATACTCTTCTAAGTGAGTAAATTATCCTTATAATGGCATATTTTCTTGGGCTGCACAGGTTGAGCCAAGATTGATGCTCTGATACCACTGTAATATTCCTTTTTTCGGAAATTTATGCAAAATGGTCCAAGGGGACATTGTATAATGAAGGCAATGTAAAAATAAGTTGAAAGGGGTCTTGGATCCCTTTTTTAATACATTAAACACTTCTCTTACAGAAGTTGAGCCTAGAGAAATGATCCTAGATGGGTTTTTTAGATCTCCCCAAACTAGGTCCCTTAGGAAACTACTCAAATAGAGAGCCTACAACAATACATGAACACAACCATGAAACTCTGCAAATCTGAATATGTCATAAGATGAAATATAATACATCCATCATTTTCATTAATATATCAGCAACAATATACAGAAATATCATGAGGAATAAACCCCTCATGCAATGGGAATCAATCTCCAAAGATTAACACATGAAATACAAGAAATGCAGCAACTTCACAAAATGTCGGAAAGCAGTGACTGCGCTGTATCTAGGAGAGTAGTTGCTATTGTAGATGTCAATACATGAAATATTGCTGATACATACAAATAAATTCCCAAGAATAGAAGAATGGGCTCCAATACAATATTTATAGCCAATCTAGGAGAGATTTCTAGAAATGTCGGAAAATGTACAAATGTGACAAATGACTTGTCACTGCAACTAAACCAAAATAAGAATGAGGCTATAGAAGATCTGAAATACTCATGCCCTCCTCTAATAATTTTCTCAAGAAAATGGCTGATCCCTTTGTCTCAAAAACACTCCTCCTAATGAGCTCAAATGACCCTTCTAGCAACTGCCTGCATAAAATAACCTAGTTCCAGCCCTAGACTGCATTGTGAGAGATGGTGAATGGTTGGCCTGGAGCCAAAGATCTGAAATTAAGCCTGGGAGTCTCCTTTGCTACTCCTCCAAATAATATACAAGATCTCCACCGAAGAACAAGCCAAGGAACAACTCTGTGAGTTCCTCTGCTGCTGCCCCCGGCAACTCAATGTTTTCTGCCCAACAGAATAACGTTGTAGCTAAAGGAGTAAGCTTGGAAAAATGCTGGAATGAGGAAATGTAGCTCAAACCCTCTCCTTCCTTGAGGATGAGGTAGGTATTCCCGACCGAGAACACCCTGGTGCTCAAGAGCACTACAACCCTACTAAACAACCCAGGTATGCAAGTCTAAGCAGACCCAACGAAAATGATAAGCTAATTCATAATCAAAATGGGTTGCCATCTCCTTCTTATAAAGCAAGTGAACTCCTCTCACCATGGGTCTTATTCACGCTTGCTACCTATCTCATGCAAGTGGAGCCTCCTCTAAAACTACGATGTCTTGTCATGGAGATTCCTTCTCTTGAACAGCGTTGTTGACTTAGTCAAAGATGACTAAATCAAAGTGATCATGATCATGTTCACACCCTTAGGTGCTTAATTCAGCTACTTATTCACCCTCCTTTCACATAAGGAGAGTTATTTATCCATCTAAGGGGGTTAAGGGGTCTCCTTACCCATTTTATTCAATCAAAATGAAAATATGCAAACTATAATGTTCCTTTTAGCTTGAGGCTAAAATTTGGTAACGTTACAAATCTGAACAAAGTATCTCTCAAGGACAACTACCCTTTAACAAAAATGGACCACATATTGCAGAGGGTAGTAGGTTCCAGTAGGATCTCTTTGTTAGATGGCTTTTCAGGTTATAGTCAAATTTTAGTGCATCCTAATGATCAAGACAAAACAAATTTTACTACTCCTTGGGGTAATTTCATGTATGTGAAAATTCCTTTTGGATTAATGAATGTTGGAGCTATTTTTCAAAGGGCCATGGAAATAGATTTTGTAGATGAAATTGGCCATTTTATTGTGATATATCTTGATGATATTACGGTATATTCAAAAACTAATGAAGAGCACTAGCACATTTGAGAAGAGTTTTTGAAAAATGTAGAAAGTTTGGAATTTACCTGAACCCAAAGAAAAAATCATTTGGACTTGAAGAAGGAAAGCTTCTGGGTCACATTATTTCTCAAGATGGAATCAGAATTGACCACAGTAGGATTGAAGGAATACTCAAAATTAGTCATCCTAGAAATCTCAAAGAACTTCAATCTTTCATTGGTAAAATCAAATTTTTAAGGAGATTTATAACCAATCTTGCATAACTTTTGAGAAATATAACCAACATGCTTAAAAATTATTCATAAATTAAATGGAACATTGAATCTAAACAAACTTTTGATCTATTCAAGCAAGCATTTACCAAAGCTCTAGTCCTAATCAGCCCATATTTTACGAAAGATTTCATAGTTTTTTTCTTTTTCTTCTGAACATACTATTGTTGTTGTTTTATTGCAGAAAAACAGTGAAGGACATGAACAACCAATATCATTTTTCAGCAAGGCATTGAGAGATGCATCATTGAAATACAATATCACGGAAAAACAGGCTTTTGCTTTATTTAAAGCATTAAAGGATTTCATAGTTTACATTATATATTCACATATTATTGCTTATGTGCCCAATGCAGTAGTCAAAGACATATTAACACATAATGGTCTTGATGGAAAGAGAGGCAAATGGATTACTGTTATTTTGGAATATGATGTGGAAATCAAACCTACCAAATTGATTAAATGGAAAGGATTGGCCAAATTGATGGTTGAATCAAATTTTCACGTACTAGACATTAACATGGTCCATTCATTGGATGATCAAGAGGAACTGGTGACTCCATTGATTTATGAATCATTCCTAAATTCTCCCTAGTATGCAGATATATTGTATGTTTTGTTTAATTTGAATGCTCCTCCTGGTTTTTCCAAAACTAAAGCAATATTTGTAAAACTGAAAGCTGTCAAATTTTGCATTTTGGAAAATGTATTGTATTGGAACTATATGGGAGGTATTTTACTCAAATGTTTGCTAAAATATGATGCAGGTAAAGTTACATAGGAATTACATGGAGGTGATTGTGGTGTCCATATTTATTGGAAAACCACTGCTAACAAGATCATGAGGGTTGGTTTCTACTGGCCTACCCTTTTTCCTGACATCCACAAGATGGTCACTACCTATCACAAATGCCAAATATTTGAAGGAAAAAGAAAATTATTCCCCTTACCCTTGAAGCCTATTGCTGTTGAGAACCCTTTCCAACAATGGGGATTATATTTCATTTGAGAAATTCATCCCTTATCCTCTGCCCAGCATAAATGGATTCTCACTGCCACAAACTACTTTATCAAATGAATAGAAGTCATTCCTTATAGAAATTCCACTGACTCTGTCATCATAAAATTCCTTGAAAACAACATCCTTTCCAGATTTGGTTGTCCTAGAAAAATCATCACTGATAATGCTACATCCTTCAATTCTAACAAAATGGTGGATTTTTGTCATAAGTATCACATAAATTTGGGGCATTCGATAGCCTATTACCCTCATGGTAATGGATTGGTTGAATCTTCAAATAAAATTTTGGTGAATATCATCAAAAATATCTATGAAGATAACAAGAAATCATGGCATAACAAGTTGATCAATGCTCTTTGGGCTAATAGACTTACTAACAAAAAATCAATTGGCATGTCTCCATACCAATTGGTTTATGGAATGGATGTAGTTTTTCCTTCCTCTTTAGGGGTTCCAATTATGAAGATTATTCAAGAAATTTAAGCTGAACCAAATGATATATAGAGAAGGATCAATCAAACTATTGAGTTGCAGCAGTCTAGAGAGGAATTTTATAACAGAACTCAAGTGATTCAAGAGAATATCAAGAAGATTTTTTATAAAAGAACCAAGGCTAATGATTTTAATTTAGGAGACAAAGTTCTGAAATGGGATTGCAGAAGAGAAGACAAAGAAAAACATGGAAAATTTGACAATATTTGGCAAGGAACATACATCATTGATGCTTTTAGAGGAAACAATGCTTATTTCCTTAAAGAGTTGGATGGAACATAGATACCTGGAGGTCATGTCAATGGAAAGATGTTGAAGCACTATTTCTCTTGAAAATTCAGGTTGGTCTTTCATCATTGTAAATACCACAGTTTTGCAATTTGTGATTTGAATAATTCATTAACCAAGGTTGAAGCCCGTGGAGAAGGCCCTAAGCCTAGTTTGATGAGCAGCCATAGAACAGGAAAAAAAAAAAAAAAAAAAAGGGATGAAAATTTTATAGAAAATGGTGCATTGAAGGCTACTGGTCTTAGGTTCTTGACACTTCATTTGGAGAAGTGCCATCCCCAGTTGGAGCCACTGTTAGCATCCTATAAATATAGTATCTCAAGGTGATTGAGTATTTCATGAGTTGAAATTTCATATTGAGTATGATTTTCAATATTCAAATGATTTCCAAAAAAAAATATGAAAAAAGAAAAGAAAAGAGGGTATATTTAAAAAAGAAAAAAGAAAGAAAACCCCCCAAAAAAAGAATAATATTGAAAGTGCTGCAAATCAAAATTCCACTACCGATTAGATTATCTTGTTCAATCATACAGTTAAAGCATGATTGTAAAATCTTAAATTTCTGTTGATAGGTTAGAAAATAGGTATTTTCCAGCTTGTTTAACCTTGGCATATCAGTAGTTAGGTAGAAATAAAATTGACTCAACAGTTTAATTTGAGTCAATGGAAGAAATAAGGATAGAGGTAGGTTAGAGTTTTAAATAAAAAATGAATTGGGTCTGCCAGTCTAAGTGCACCCTGCAAAAGAACAAAAAAATGTTAGATTAGTGACATGGATAGGTAGGGAAGAAAAGAGGAAAATATAAAGGAAGAATGGGATTTATTCCAAAGGTTTATCCTAGAAATTTCAAGTATTCGTTGGTCAAAGGCAAAAATTCAAAAGGAAAAGATGTTTTCTAACCTAAGTTTCAGGATTAACTACATTTTGACATATTTATGTCATATTCTCCCATATCCTAAAGTTCTGAAACTATATGTTTTCCCCCTCTTCATTAATACTCCCTGACCCCACATTCTACTCACCTGTCACATCACTCCTAAACACCCTCCATCTCCCATCCCATCTTAGTGCCCTCCTCCTTATACGATGGCCAAAAATCTTTTCAGCCCCCCTCATCCTCTGAACGTTAACGTTGGAGGGGGGGGGGGGGGCGGGGGTTCAAAATGGATGGTATTCTAAACCACCCCACCTACTATGTGTCGCGCATCCATTATTTTGCACCCCCCACACATCATACCACTTACTGGGCACCCCCCCTGCAAAAAGTTGTTTTACTGTGCCAAAACCACGCCACTTTCCACAATGCCTCCTATTGCATAACCGTTGCACCATGACTACACCTTCCTGTCCCCTCCATCCAATCAATTACGCTCCCACCATAGTCTCGTTAGACAATTAATGTCTCAGGTCGTTACCCAGCGGGCCTGCGCCATGTCAACAATCGCCCAATCACTCCATAAAACCAAAATTCACTGATTTTTGCAAGGTTTACCATTGCATTTGCATTCTATTTGTCATAGGTGATCGCAGTAAAAGTTTTCAAAGCAAAAGAAAGTGAAAAAAATATTCCAACTGTCTGCAGAATCAATCAGAATTCCCTTTATACCATTTCCCCTCCCCATTCTGATTTGCAGAAGCTTCCTCTCTTCATTCCCTTATTATTTAATCCCTTTATGTACAATTGCACTTATATTGTTTTCAAGAGGAAAATAATGCCTTCTAAGAAGGATCATAAACCATCTAATCCTATGGTTTACCCCCAGGTAGACCTGGATCATGTGGCTTTGGCTGACAGGGACTGCAAGATACATGAGACAGAGTCAGATTTCGATTTATTCGATGTCTACTGCTGGCTTGAGGATAAGCTAATAGATGAAATTGATGATATAGAGTTATGGGAGACCAAATTTCCCTATTTTATATTCCCAAAGACCCACAACTGTCCTGAATTTGTAAGGAAATTTCATGCATACTATAACATCAATCAGAGGGTTGTAGTAGCCCCCACAGGAGAAGTATTTTTTACTATCAGTGCCCAGTCAATCCTACAAATGATGCAGGCCCCTATTTTTGAAGAAACCATCCCATTCTCCTATGAATCTCTCAAAGAATTGTATCAAAAGCTGGACTTTACCAGCAAAGATAAAAAATTAGATATTTTCATGGCTACTGATGCCCCATTACCCAAAAATAATCCTCAATATCCCTCATCCACTTTCCCTGATAGAACCCAACACATTGTCACTATCCTGTCATATTACTAGGGTATCATTCAGACTAGTGGATAGATGAGATCATGATAGGTTTCTTGTCTATTCTTTCACCAGACTCTAATCCTTCAATCATGTTCAACTTTAGCCAATTCCTAATGTTGAAGCCTAAAAAATCGTTGCTTCAAACATTGGGGGATAACCACCCGGTCTGGACCTTAGGACAACTCCTTTTCCGTTTGGTATGGTGGCTCCGACTGGATTGATAAGACCAGTTTCCTAATAACTTAAATAGGTTGGTGATGGAATGATTGGATGAATGGAAAATGGGACTAAAATGACTGAAATAAACTATTTAATCCAATCTATAACTGATAAATAATTCTAAAACTAACCCAGGTATCAAATATGAATACAACTTTAAAATTGTTTCAAATAAACCAATAACCATGAAAATGTATTATATTTTAATTGAAATATGCAGTAACAAATAAAGATAACTTTGTTTAAGAAATTAAACAGAGTTATAATAGCACATTGTATTCATCATTTTATATACCATTTGCATATACTGTAAAAGATAAATATTTCTACACACTCAGAAATGATATGTATAAAGAAATATTGTAAAACAAGTACATATAAATGATAGAAAATTTTAAAGAGAATATCTCCTAACATAAGAAAATTAACAGTGAATAGATAGAAATACCATATCCATCTTGATACTTTCCGATGCAATTTGATATCCAAATCCAGCAACTTCAATGTAAAACAAACTCCAAGATACAGAAATGCAATTCTTAAAGGCAATTTTGCATAGAACCACTAGATGTGATCCTTTATAAAAATATAAGAGTCAATGGAGTACAGAAATGTAATCTCCAAGTCAAAATATTACAAATTCAGGACCCCTTTCTAAATACATGAAAGGGGTTTAAATAGATACTTAATAAAACAAAATAACTAAAACTATTCCTACAATCTATCTAATCGAAAATCTAGAAACATAATTGCGATCTTAAAGTGAACCCGATTCATTGATTGTTTATTGTGTTTAATGTGCCCAGATGGCAGATCTTGAGCATATCTTGGACTTCTGTTGGACGACTCGTTTTTGAATGTAACTGCCCAGTGTACGTAGCATCAGATAATTCAGGAATGATACAATGAATAGCATTCGAAAGGAATTTGATGGCCATCTGTTGGCTGTGTGGCTTGATCAGCTAAGTCCACATAATATCCCATGAAATTCCTTGAATTTTGCTAATCTGTTGATTTTTATTGATTATATCCTCCTTCCACCTGGAATCAACGTCTTTTACTTTTGGTAATTTTCCTGGGGTACAATCTAAGATCAAATTAGTGGCGTACAAGCTGTCATTAACCAATTGTGTTGTATTAGTCATCAAAGTTTTAACTCTTGATATGGCTCTTTATGATTTCATCAACTGTTGTTCCCATTCCACAAATAAAATTTCCTTGTGTCTTTCCTCAATTCTGGGAAGACTGGCTTTTCTTCCCTATTCTGTATCCTGCCATGAAAGGAACTCAGAAATTTTATCATCAGCATCATCAATTTCTTGCCTGAGAGTGACTGATTCATCTATCAAAGATGATGTTATTTCGCACAAAGGCTCAACTTGTGCCAACTTAAGACAAAATTCATTTAACTGCTGAGATAGTAGTTTGTTTATTTCAAGAGCTTCAGTTTTGAATTGAGCTAACTTAGGATAATCCTTGAACTTTTCCAATGCTGATTGGAACGTTTTCTCTTGTTCAACCTTTGAATTTTTCTCACTTTGCAGAATATTTTGTAGCTTTTCTACCTCTTGACTCAATTTTTGTTGTTTGTTCAAGGCTTGTTCATCAACTTTCTTCCCTTCAATGCTAAGATGCTCTTCTAGCTGTTTAGATCTAAGCTCTTGATCTTGCAATTGTTTCTCTAGCTAAACAATCTTTTGCTGATTCCCTGTGGCCTATTCTTCCAGCATAGCTATCTGTAAGTCTTTTTGTTTCATCAACTGAGAGACTTCAGAAGCTTTATCTATAGTTGCAACACTATAGGCACCTGCGTATTTAGATAATTTAGTGAGATCCTCAGATGGATTCACCTCAGAATATTTATAAACAATATTCATAAACTCCACATGTGAAGTTGAAAGTGCATCCTGATTAGTTCTCCTCCTCTTTCTCTGCTTTCTCACAATAGCCCTGTGATTGGGACTATAAAATACATCCAGAGGAGGGATTTCTTATATTTTCAACATAATTTCACCTGTGGGATGTTCAGGAATAACTTCCATATCTTGTTCTTCCAGAACATTAACTTGGGGATTATTCTGTTGTCCTATTTGCTGGGAAAATTGTTCATATTGGCTCAGCAAATGAGGAGAAATTATAAATTCAGCAGATTCCACTACTTTTTCAGCAGCTTCCTCTCTTCCAAGTTGAGAATCTAGATTATTGCTTATATCTCCTTTTGTTTCTTGTTCAGTGGCCTTACTGTTTGTGCCTCCTTTCTCAGTATGCACATTGGTATCAATACCTGTGCTTTCCTTTCCTGTCTGGGCTGAAGACTGCTGATCAGTATTTATATCAAGTTTAGCAGTTGTTTCTTTCTTCTCTTTATCAACTTTTCTTCTAATGTCTTCTTTCTGCATAAAAAGATTAGTTCCTGTTACTTCTTTCTGTGTCTGTATAATGACCTTGTTGGCAGATGTTTTTGTTTCTGCTTTGCTAGATGTATCCTCTTTTTACTTTTGTTGTGACTCAGCCTCCTGCATAGGAACTCTTAACTGATCCAGAGGAGCTTTGAGTAATCTCTGGCTTCTAAATAACATAAACTTATTCATCTCTTCAGTCTGGAATTTGGACTTGGCCAAATCATAAAATTGGGACAAATTATATACAGAACAAAATAAATCATCGAACTCATCTACTTCGTGTTCAAATCGAGCAATTGAAACTGAAGTGGTAAATTCAAATGCCACCTACTTTGGGTCATATTTCCTACCTTGGACTGTTTAAATCTTGAGATTGGTTATCTTGCCAACTTCTTTCTTAGCATGAACAAAATTATTGAGAGTGTAATCTCCACATTTAAAAGGAAAAGTAGGCCACATTAGCTTCTTGCTATTCTTCAAAGTCCTAGATATACCTTCTACTGTTAGCTGATATGAAATTTCCTGTGCTAACAGTTTATCTGGAACATACAAAGGAAGAACGTGTGGTTCTAAAATAATCCCGAAAACTCTAATATACATGAATCTTTCTTCTCCGAACCAATCCCCAATCGAGGATAAATCAACTTTAGCTTTCTCAGAAAGTCTAGGAGGGAATCGGCCAAAAATATTTTGATAAACCGGGATGAGGAAACCGTGAAAAACTCTGTAAAAATGATTTTTAAAATGCCCCTTCCACAAGAACTTGTGATATATATGAATAGGAGCAGGATCTTTAGGGGTCCATTTCCATCCAAACATGGGAAATTCAGAATTGAAGCATAGGGCATCTAGAATATAAGCACAAAAGTAAAAAGTAGTATTTCCTGTGTTTTTTTCCTTCCTATACTCAAGAATCCTATTGGCTATCTTATCAGAAATAATGATAGCCCAGTCCATTATTTCGGAATTTACAGCAGAGTGTATTAAAGGCACCATTTGTATAGAAAATCTAGCTGAATTATCATTCCCAAACAGTCAGCACATCATTGCTGCGGCGTAACAGTATGGAGGCAAAAGGGATTCCACTAAGTACATACCTGATGCCTCGTTTTTGTGCTTTTCGGGAGCCCTTCTCCATTCTCTAATCAGATTTGATTGATTTTCATTGTTTGCAGCAAATTCTTTGATAAAGGATTTGTTGTAGATTTTCTGCAGGTCCGGAAGGTGGTACATTGCTTTAATGTCCTCTGCTTTAAATGACCTGAATGTTGCTCCAGACGCTAAAACAAACGCCCTGTTCTGGATAGCCACATTTTCAATCACCCACCGAATCACATCATAATATGGAAAAATGTTCGCCCTAGCTGAAATTCGGTGCAAGAACGAATTTGCGAGTGCTTGAAAGGAATTTTCTAAATCAGATTCTTAATCATTTTCGTCAGGAACTATTGCTTTCTCCACAGTGACCTTAGGATTTTCCCTTTCAATGAGGTTATATACCTCTTCCCAGGATAATTTACCAAGACCTTAGCACAACGTATCTGTAACCAGCTTAATTTTAGTTGGTTTCTCTTTAGGTGCCATGGTGAAAACAGGGGCTTTTGTAGTGACAGTAGCTTCTGCTTTCCTGAATATCTTCGACATTTTGGTATCCGGTAATGTTTCCCTCGCTCTGCGAATAAAAGGGTTGGGTGTTCTTTGGTTCTGCAAAGGAGAAAAAGCTCAGTGGTAGTGAAAACGCAAATGAGGAGAAAAACTGTATAAATAATATATTCATTGATTTACATTTATTATCTCCATGTTTAAAACTTAAATGCCCTCTAAAGAGTCACACTCACGCATTCATTATAAAATAAATCATCATTATTCATTTTATTTTCTATGTAATAGTAAAAGTACAATCGAAGATCGGCAGTTTTTTTAAAATGAGACATAAAAATTTCCCCTTGAATTATGTGATTGCGATTAATACATAATATATGCGCAATGTAAAATATAAATATTAAACATTAATCGCATCGGTCATTTTCAAAAGGGATAACAAACAAGATTTTGTAATCTTCGCCGATTTTCGACTGCGACGATGGTGTATCACATCGGGATTTTAATACCATGAGTGAATGTAATATTTGTTCCTCCAAAATGCGATTTCGATTGATCGCATTGCATTGGAGTTGCGTCATTGATCAAATAAAGAGATTGAATTTGCGATTTGCGATTTGCGATGGCGACGGGGCCCATCGCATCGGAGATTTATAAAACAAGTGCATTCTATAATGCTCTTCCGAAATGCGATTGCGATCAATCGCATAGCATCGAAATAAATGTGAAAGTTTAAAACCTTTTTCGATTTGCAATTGCGATTAGTTCAATCGCATCGGAGTTTTTTGAAAAAAAAATATACAACTTATGATATTTCCGATTTGCGATTGTGATTACTGTACATCGTAATTTTTGGCATTCAAATACCTTTATGTAATAAAGTCTTTATATTTCATTGTATCGGAAATTTTCAAAGTTTGTATTTGTTTATACACACTTGCTTATAAAGACATGCAATATGTCTTTCTAACAATGAATGCTTATTAAAAATGATCAGATTGCATCCAAATCTTTTATTTCTATCTAAAAAGAAAGAGGGGACCTATTTCTAAATGAAATTTATTTCTAAAAATTTAGAAATGGGGAGGGTTGTTGTACAGTACAACAATTGGCGATTCACTGGAAGAAACAGTTATCTCTGAAAAAATAAAATGAACACTATATTTCTAGTAAGTAAAAATTTTTAAAGATAATGAAAACCACCTTAGGATAATTCAAATAAAATCTAACTATGAAAAAGAATAAAAATCACTTACAATTTCTTTCTAATTCCTTAAGAATAAAAACATTTTTGGGTTATCTCAAGCTTTGATCGGTTGATAATAATGAAGTAAGTGGACCTCTCCAAGTTTAGCTTTTGTGATATACTCTATTGTCATAGGCATTGCCTCTACTGCCAGCAAACATTCATAGTCTCAACAAGGTTACATTTTAACCATTAACCATTTCATTGTCCCATCCAACTAAGATTATGACTCTTTAAAAATAAATTCGTAAGACATATTGTCTCATTTTTTTTTGTCTTTTATTTATTTTTTAATTTAAGAGCCATTGCTTTGGTTTGGTAGCCAGTTAGTAACAATGTCATTCACTAGTTGTAATTAAATTGAATAAGCTCGCTCATGATGAGACCCCTTGTCTTACTTTTATAAGCCATTACCTTGTTTTGGTATGCATTATTGGTAATGTCAGTTTTATTACTTCTTATAATCATGGTACGCAGGCTCGTGATGAGACCCATTATCTCTTAAATTTTTCCATATAATTTCTTAGAATTACATTCTAAAAAGTCACAACCTAAATGGATGGGGTGAAATAGTTTTATCCTTAAGAATCAATGGATGACAATTTTCAGAGTTTTTTGAGTACCAAATGTAGAAATTTGTTGAATAATGATATTTATCCACCGAGATTATCCTGATCACATATCAATTCGAATTCATATGCAACACATAATCTCTTCCACTCAAATCATCACACATGCGGAAATAAAACAAGCGGTATGCGATCAAAAGATCATCAAAACATCACACACATTACACAGTATGTATGGGGAAATCTTATAGCTGAAAACCCCTCAACTATTCTGTATATTATAATGGAGAGAACATGTAACAGTACATAGCACAATACTCCTCACAAGTACTCAGTACTATCTCATGAAGTTACACACAATCTAGCTTGGTTTTGAACAAGTCACAGGTTCAAAACACATCCACTAATTGTCTGCCTCTATTCGCAATCAAGGCTGGTCTAATGAGAGATCCAAGGTTCGAATCTCCTTGGCTTGATAGCGCAATCATCATGGGAAATTCCTCCAAGTGTGGTGCAAATATCATGCACAACTGATGTCACAACTGATAGCTATCTCAACCCTTTCATCTACCTCTTTCACTGGTCTCCACTAAACTATCCATGCACTGTAGTGAACTGATGTGTTCTTGAGTTGAATAATGAGTTAATAATTAGTGAATTAAATAATATTTAATTCACTCCACTCATTACTAGTTGATTAGCTAGTTAAACTAATCTCAACTAGTTCAACTAAGTTAAACCGAACACAACTCCACCCACTGTCTCATCAACTCCACCAAACTTCTGCCACTGAAGTCCTAACTGAAGTCAACCATGCATGAGCTCACCAAACCCCTAGGAATAACGTAATTCCTCTGTCAGATGCATGAGCCACTTATGTAGCTCGAACTGAAGTGCTCCAAGAGAGTAAACTGAAGTTTAGAGTCAGATGCATGAGCCACTTCTGTAGCTCGAACTGAAGTGCTCCAAGAGAGTAAACTGAAGTTTAGAGTCCAAATATTATTAAGGGTAAATAATATTTGACTTTTCTATTTTTAGGATAGACAACAGAATAGACTTCAACGAGGTATCAAAAAATATAGGTCCATCTATTTTACCAACATGACCAATACTCCAAGAATAACATACTGCAATCCCCGGACCATGCTCCATATGTCTAAAAATAGACATAGTCTAAAAATAGACTTTGCGCCAGAATTTGCCTGCGGGCCCACTTAGTGAAGGCGACTTCATTTCACTAAGCTCCATCATCTTGCTGCATTTTCAACACTCCCTCTCAGCAAGATATGGATTATCTGCAACCCCTATCCTGCCTCTGTGGAATTCGAACTTGCTCCTGGTGAGCGCCTTCGTCAAGATGTCAGCATCCTGATCCTCCGTGGGAACATATGAAAGCATCATGATTCTCTTCTGAACACAATATCTGATATGATGGTACTTGATGTCGATGTGTTTGGATCTATCATGAAATACTGGATTAGCCGAGAGTTTAATGCAACTCTGGTTATCACAGTAAATCACTGTAGGCTCCAAATGCAACCCAAACAATCCAACGAGGATCTTCCTCATCCAAATAGCCTCGCATGCAGCCAAGCTTGCTGCCATGTACTCGGCCTCTGCTGAACTGAGTGCCACGGATCTCTGCTTCCTGCTGTACCAGGAAACTGCTGTCAACCCGATGCTGAAAATACCTCCATATGTGCTCTTATGATCCGTTGGACTCCTTGCCCAATCTGCATCAGTGAAGCCGGAAAGCTTCGCTCCATCCTCCTGTCTGTACCATAGACCATATCCTGATGTGCCACTAAGATAACGCAATACATGCTTGCCTGCCTTCCAAAAGAGCTTGGTAGGCTTAACCATAGCTTGCGAAAGCTGGTTAACTGCATAGCATATATCGGGTCGTGTATTGACCAGATACATAAGCGACCCCACCAACTGTCGATAGACAGTGGCATGCACTACCTCCGCTGAAGTAGCATCCTCCTTCCTCCAACCACCAGGAAGAGGAGTGTCAACAGGCTTGCATCCATGCATGTTGAACCTCTCCAAAATATCCCGGGCATACTTTCCCTGAGAAACAAACAGTCCTCCACTGCGCTGCCAAATCTCCAATCCCAGGAACTAATGAAGGAGGCCCAAGTCCTTCATCTCGAACTCTCTAGCAAGGTCCTCCTTGCATGAAAGTATCAACAACTCATCACCCGTCAAAATCAGATCATCTACATAAGCGCATGATGATCGCAGCTCTTCCTCCACCACAACTGGCAAAGTTAGATCCGCCTCACTCTGGAAAATCCAAGCCCGGTGAAATAACTGCTGTCCGTGTACTCCAAGCATCGTGGTGCTTGCATGACAAACGCATATAGTGCCTCTTGAGTCGGCATGCGACGATCGCCGAAGATCTCAAACCTTCAAAGGTTTCATGTACACCTCCTCCTCAATGACTCCGAGGAGGAACGCAGTGCAGCTTTCACATCCATCTGATGGATGTGCCACCCCATCTGCGCTGAGAGAGCAAGGATCGTCCGTATGGAAGAGTACCTTGCGACAGGTGCAAAGGTCTCCTCATAATCGATCCCCTCGATCTGTGAGAAGCCACGGCGACAAATCTCGCCTTGTACTTCTCCACACTCCCGTCAGCCGCCTGCTTCACTTTGTAGATCCATCGCGAACCCACCACTGATTTCCCCTCCGGTCTTGGGACAATCTCCCATGCACTGTTTCTGACGATCGAATCATATTCTTTGATCATGGCATCTACCCATGCGGGTTCCTCCACAGCTTCCTCAAAAGAGGATGGCTCCGTCACGACACATTGACTCACAAGAGCCATGTATCCAATGTACCGATCCGGTGACTGCCTCTGTCTGCGCTATGTTGTAGGTGGTCCTACAACCTTCTCTGCATCTCGAGCCAGTCGCTCAGCTTCTGTAGTGCGCTTGCGCCCTCTGATGGTTGGCGCTGCATGAGTGGTTTCTTCCACCTCCTGAACTTCCTCTTGTGGCTGATCCACATCCGGAAGCTCCTCCTTAGGAACTAACAGCTCCTCATCTGCATGCAAGTGTAGCTCCCTCTCAAGCGAACACTGCATGGCTTTCTCCTCCCGAAATTTTATATCCCGTCGCACAACAGTCTTGCGACTGTCTGACAAATACACCCGATAGTTGTGAGGTGTATCAGTGTACCCCACAAATATTCCAACCTCAGCAGTTGGATCCAGCTTCCTTCTCGCATCCTTCGTCACATGCATGTAGACAGGAGCACCAAAAATCCGCAAATGGGAAATATCAGGCCTCTTTCCAGAATAAGCCTCCTCCGGTGTACTCATGCCAAGAACCTTGTGAGGACAACGGTTCTGCACATACACTGCTGTATTGCATGCCTCAGCCCACAAGTGAAGGGGTAGGCCCTGATCATGCAACATCGCCCGTGCAGCACCCACGATCGTTCTGTTCTTCCACTCAGCCACCCCGTTCTGCTGTGGGTTATGGGGTGCGATGAGCTCTCTCTGAATCCCTTCTGCGCTGCAAAAGTCTTTGAATTCAGCCGAGATGAATTCACCACCATTGTCGCTCCTAAGAGCCTTCACATGCTTCCCCGATTCCTTCTCTACCAGCACCTTGAATTCACAGAACTTAGAAAATGTCTCGCTCTTCTTCTGCATGAAGAAGATCCAGCACTTCCGAGAGAAATCATCAACAAAGATCACGTAGTACTTGTGCTTTGCTGTCGAAGCTACTGAGAAAGGACCACACACGTCTGTGTGAACTCTCTCAAGGATCTTCGTGGCGCGACTATCCTTCTCGTGAAGGTGGCTTTCACATACTTCCCTAAAGTACACCCCTTGCACTGATCTAACGTGCAAGGGTGCCCTTAGGAAGCCCAGTAGAAATCTGCTGCCGTATCTTCAAAGCTCCATGGTGAAGGTGGCCCAATCTCCTGTGCCACAGTTCGCCCTCATCATCCCGACTCACCACTTCTCTCGCCTTGCATGCCATTGCTGTGCAGCCATCTACTTGCAACTGATAAAGGTTCTTGACTCGAACCCCTATCTTCCGGGTCTCACCAGTAGTCTTACTGCGCAGGAAAGCTTTTCCTTCGCTGAAGACCACATCATACCCCTTGTCTTCCAACATCGCCACAGAGATCAAGTTCTTCATCAATCCTGGAACATGCAAAAATTCCTTCAATATGAAAGGTTTACCAGACTCCCTCTCAAAGGAAATGGTACCGATACCAGTCGCACTGTATCTACCATCATCGCCCATCTCGATGTGCACTCCAAGATCTTTTTCCTCCAGATCTGAAAACAGATCTCGATCTCCGGTCATGTGAAATGACGCACCACTGTCCAAGAACCATACTGATCCCGCCACCCTTGAAACCAAGCATGCGATTAGTAAAAAATCCAGTTCGAATTGAGAAGCCAATGCCTCTCCCACTGCAGATCCAGCATCCTTCTTATTTTTCTTCTTCTGCGGACAATTTGTGGCATAGTGTCTGTGCTGGTGACAGTGAAAACACTTCACCTTGGACATGTCTTGCTTCTTGCCTTTCGCACCAGACTGAGAAGCTTTCTTGCTCTTCCCCTTCTTTACTCTGGCAGCCAAAGCACAATTTTCTTCATCAGATGCCTTTGATGAAGATCCGTCCTTGGTAGTCCACCTTATCTCCTCTTGCATGAGATCTAACCAAAGTCGCTCCCATCCCGACAACTTCTCCGACCATTGACAGAGTCCTGATAGGAATGCCAACTCTTCGGAAGACCAAGGAGAGCCAGGTCCACCAAGTCCTCATCATCGACAGTCACCCCCACACTTCCCAGCTCATCTCTACATTGAGTGAACTTCGTGAGGTATTTGGCGATACTGTCGCCCTTCTCCATCTTGATGTTCCTGAGCTTATCTTTGAGCGCTAGCTTCCTTTGGTCGCTCTTACTCTGGAATAGATCCGTCAAAGCTTTCCACATTAAATATGGAGTAGCCTTTCCATGCAGGCTGGATACAATATGATCCTCGACGCCCTCCAACAGGATCCTTCGACACTTCGCCATCTTCTTTTGCCATGCTTCGACTTCAGCAGGATCAGTGGGCTTTTGGACATCCGTATCTACGAACTCCTTCAAACCATTATCTTCTAATACTGCCTCCATGCGATCCTTCCATGCAACATAATTCGAACTGCCTTCAAGAGCATATTCGAGTCGCAAACCGTTGAAAGACATTTTCAACTCCGGCACCAAGAAAACAAAACTGCTGCAAAATTCGAATTCCAAGCTCAAAGCTCAACCGCTCTTGATTTGTGAGAAAAAATTATTTCTAGCACAGAGATCGACTGCAGGGGCATTAACTAGATGTATCACCTTTCAAAAGGAAAGGATGGATCCAAAGGCTACCTGGCCCGCATGCAGACTCTGTCTACCGAAATAAGTTTGTAATCACTGTGATGATCAATCTCTGCTCCGATAGCTCTGATACCATGTCGAAATTTGCTGAATAAAGAATATTTATCCACCAAGATTATCCTGATCACATATCAATTCGAATTCATATGCAACACATAATCTCTTCCACTCAGATCATCACACATGCGGAAATAAAACAAGCGGTATGCGATCAAAAGATCATCAAAACATCACACACATTACACAGTATGTATGGGGAAAGCTTATAGCTGAAAACCCCCAGCTATTCTGTATATTATAATGGAGAAAACATGTAACAAACTCAGTACAATACTCCTCACAAGTACTCAGTACTATCTCATGAAGTTACACACAAACTAGCTTGGTTTTGAACAAGTCACAGGTTCAAAACACATCCACTAATTGCCTGCCTCTATTGCGCAATCAAGGCTAGTCTAATGAGAGATCCAAGGTTCAAATCTCCTTGGCTTGACATCGCAATCATCATGGGGAATTCCTCCAAGTGTGGTGCAAATATCATGCACAACTGATGTCACAACTGATAGCTATCTCAACCCTTTCATCTACCTCTTTCACTGGTCTCCACTGAACTGTCCATGCACTGTAGTGAACTGATGTGTTCTTGAGTTGAATAATGAGTTACTAATTAATGAATTAAATAATATTTAATTCACTCCACCCATTACTAGTTGATTAGCTAGTTAAACTAATCTCAACCAGTTCAACTAAGTTAAACCGAACACAACTCCACCAACTGTCTCATCAACTCCACCAAACTTCTGCCACTGAAGTCCTAACTGAAGTCAACCATGCATGAGCTCACCAAACCCTAGGAATAGCGTAATTCCTCTGTCAGATGCATGAGCCACTTCCAAGGCTCGAACTGAAGTGCTCCAAGAGAGTAAATTGAAGTTTAGAGTCCAAATATTATTAAGGGTAAATAATATTTGACTTCCCTATTTTTAGGATAGGGAGTCTAAAAATAGACTTCGACCTAAATGTCTAAAAATAGAGGTCCATCTATTTTTACCAACATGACCAATACTCCAAGAATAACATACTGCAACCCCTGGACCATGCTCCATATGTCTAAAAATAGACTTTGCGCCAAAAATCGCCTGCGGACCCACTTAGTGAAGGCGACTTCATTTCACTAAGCTCCATCATCTTGCTGCAATTTCAACACCAAAGCTTGAAAAAGTCTTTACTTTTTTAAAGAGAACCTTTCTTTGCTCAATAAACTTATAATGATTTACATTTTCTCAAGGTCTCAAAAGATCATGCAAATGTTTTGAACAAAATTTCAAAGTTTAACATTTTATTTTAAACTATCCAAAATTGTAATCATTTCCCTAAAAATTCTTATTTACACAAAATAAGTATTTATAACATTCTTCCTAAGACAATTCTCTAATATTAAAAAGTCAATTAGAGACTATTAACAACCTTTATTTACAAAACAAACAAAAATTGCAGAAAGGAATATGTACAAGTAAGAAGGGGTTACCTCCTTATGAAAAGAATTTCTTTAAGACAAGCCCATTTACAGGAATAGATTCTCTCTTTCCTGTTAAATCTTGGAGTATGAATGTATATGAGCCTATCTTTTCAGCAATCTGAAATGGTCCAAGCCACATTTTCTAAAATTTGGTATGCTTACCTTTTTCGTCATGTGCTTTATCCCATTTCAGAGCAAGATCACCAATTGACAAATTTTTTAAGCCGGTGGAACTTGAATCAAAAGAATATTTTACAAGTTGTTGATGTTTTTCATGAATACCTTTTGCTTTCTCTCTATCTTCTTCTAATTTAAGGATTTGATCAAATCTCAACTGAATGGATGAGGAAGGATTTTCTTCAATAAATTGCACTAGAGCTAATGATGGGAGAGCTAGATTTGATGGTATCACAACTTCTTTTCCATAAACTAAATTGAAAGGTGAAGTTCCTATTGAAGCTTTAAGAGTAATACGATCAGCCCATAATGCAAAGATTAAAGACTTGTGCCAATTCTTTTGATTTTGATCAATGGTCCTTTTAATGATTTTGATGATATTTTTGTTAGTAGATTCAGCTAAACCATTACCTTGTGGATAATAGTTTGTTGAATATTTCAATTTAAAACCTCTTTTGATTGCAAATTCCATTATACTATTTCCAGAAAAATCAGATGCATTGTCAAAGACAAGAGCATTAGGTACACCAAACCTCGTAATGATGAATTGATCGATAAAATCAATAATTGCATTAGAATTGGCTACCTTTAGAGAGATTGCTTCTACCCACTTTGTGAATTAATCTGTTGCTGTGAGGATATATTTGTGTTGTTTGGAAGAATGAGGTACTATCTCACCAATGATGTCAAGCCCCCATTGCTCAAATGGTTGCTCAATGTTTACTGGTTGCAAAGGAAAAGTTGGCTTCCTTTGTCTTCCACTAGAAATTTGACAAATTTTGCACTTCCTCACATAATCATGTGTATCTTTGAAAAGGGTAGGCCAATAATATCCAGCATGGATGATTTTTTGGGCTGTGTGGTATCACCTCCAAAATGACCACCTGTTGGTCCATCATGTAATTCCTGCAATACCTTTTTTGCTTCAGTCTTTTCAAGACATCTTCATAGGATTGAATCATAATTCTTTCTAAATAACACATCATCAATGATTTCATATTTAGTAGCCTTCAATCTTAAAGAAATTTTATTCTTATAGCTGAGATTAGAAGGAGCATACCCATTTTTCATGTAAAAGATCAAATCAACATACTGTGATTCGGAATCTGTAACACTTATCTGACTTACTTGAATAGAATTATCTGGATCTTGATTTTCTGGTATGTTGTGAGCTCCTACTAATAATCTGCAAAAACCTTGACCTCTAACAATTTTGGCTGGCTTAATATCAATATCATATTCTTGCAAAGTTGTCACCCAATTAGCTCTTTTTTCTCCTACTGCCTTTTGAATTAGTAATTGTCTCACTGCAGAGAATGGGACAATAATTTTTGTATCTGTTTTTAAGAGAAAAGGTCTAAAGTGTTTGATTGACTTAAACACATTGAAGGCTTGTTTTTCTACATCAGAATAATTAAGGTCAGCTCCTTGCAGATTCGAGCTGAAGAAATAAATTAGTGCTTCAATTTGTTGATCATTGAGCTGTGTTAAAACAGCAGCATAGGATGTTTCGGTGGCCAAAGTATACATAATAAAATCTTTAGAAAAATTAGGAGTATTCAATGCAAGTGCATTAATGATTTCCTGTTTGATTGCATCAAAGACTTCTTTTTCTTTATACCCCCATTTGAATATTGAATTTTTCTTAATCATATTCTGCATAGGTAAAACAATTTGAGAAAAATCGGGAATGAATATTTTTACAAAATTAATCTGCCCTAAAAAAGATTGCATGGATTTTTTGTTATGAGGTAAAGAAATATCAGAAATTTCTTTAACTCTATCCGGGTCAATATATATACCATCTTTTGACACAACAAACCCTAAGAGTTTTCCTTCATCGAGAGCAAATAAGGATTTCTTTGGGTTTAAAGAAATACCAAACCTTCTACATCTTTCAAATATTTGTTTCTTATCATGTAGATGATTGGATCTTTTCTTTGAATATACTGTTATGTCATCAAGATAAATAACAACTGATCTATTGATCAGACCCTTAAATGTTATATCCATGGCTCTCTGAAAAGTAGCTCCTACATTTATTAAACCAAAAGGCATTTTCTGATAAGCATAGGTTCCCCATTTGGTTCTAAAATTGGTTTTCAACCTATCATCTGGATGTAATAATATTTGATTATAGCCTGAAAATCCATCAAGGAAGGACATGAGTTCAGAACCAACTACCTTTTGGAGTATTTTCTCCATGGTTGGCAATGGGAAATTATCTTTTTGACATGCCTTGTTTAAATTTCTGAAATCAATACAGATTCTGATATCATGATTCTTCTTCCTGACAAATACCATGTTGGAAAACCAATTAGAATTCCTAACAGGAAAAATGATTTTGGCTTTCAAAATCTTGTTGAGTTCTGTTTTGATTTGATCTTCAAGATTTGGATGAATCTTTCTTAACTTTTGTTGAACAGGATTAACATCAGATAGCATTGGAATTGTGTGTTGAATAACAGAAGTATCATAAGTCTTTAAGTCTTCATAATTCCAAGCAAAGACATTTTTATACTTACTCAGAAGTTTGATGAAAGCATCTCTTTCTTCTGGAGTTAAATTGAGTCCTAGATTAACATTCTGAGGTTTAGAATGAGAGCCAAGATTCACTAATTCAAACTTCAAAGTTGAACTTTGAAGTTTAGCATTAGTAACTTCCTTGAATCTGTCTTTTATATCATATAGATCCTCAAGTTTAACAACAGATTTAGGAATCGGATTTTCATTACTTCTTGAAGTAATTTGCAGATCATGATCATCTTCACCAATAATTTGTTCATCATAGGATTTCTCCGAAGTCAAGAAATTCAATATGTCCTCATCGTGGTAGAATACTCTCTATTTTGTGATATTATCGGGAACAGATGGGCAAAAAATCAATTCTACTGAAAGTCTATCAGGACTGCAATCTTTAGCAGGGAGGAGTTTGGATGCAAGATTAGCTAACAAGTCAGCTGATGTGTTTTGATTTCTAGAAATAGAAGAGATATTAAATGCTAGAAATTGAGTGGTAAGGTCTTGTACTAGGGTTTGATAATGTTTAAGATGTCCTGAAAGACAATGGATGGTATTCCTCACTTGTCTTATGACAATTTCGGAATCTCCATGTACTTTCAAGTATTTTACATTTAAACCTATGGCTTTATAAAGCCCTTGAATCAAGGCTTCATATTCCGCAGTATTATTAGTGCACTCAAATTTTAATCTACATGATAGCATGGTTTTCTCTCCTTCTAGATCAATTAGGATGCATCCTGCTCCTGCTCCATCACTAGATTTTGATCCAACAAAATATAATGACCAAAATAAAGTTTTAACTACAGGTTTATCTACAAATGTATCAGAAATATTAACAATTCTAGGAGAATCAGATTGCGAAAAATTTTCAATTTGAGAAACAAAAGTATTTATAGAAAAGGGTGATTGTGGTGCAGTAAAATTCCCAAGGAATGAATCAACAGAATAACCTCAAAGGATATTGTTGTTGAAATCTACAGGTTCGTTTGGTTGTTCAAATTCAGTTACAGTGTGCGTCATGTGTTTTTATCGCTTGATTTTGATTTGATTTGGTTTCCCTTTGTAGGGTAGCCACATATGTGAATAATCAGTTGTGATATAACCATTAAGCTTTGCAGACCAGTCCCTGCTTAAAACTAACCCATAGAATTCAGGAATATCTACAATTATAATATCAATTCTTTGGAAAATCCTAGGATCGGAAGCTAGTCTAATGGTAACTGAATTGATTTCTCCTGCAACTTGAACTTTAGAGCAATCCAATTATACAATGTGAACTGCAGACTTTTGTGGTTCAATATTCAATTTCACACAGACTGAAGTAGGCATTATATTAGAGGATGCTCCCAAATCAATTAAACAATTATGCATATTCTTATTGTAGATTTCATAAGTCAAAAAAAATGGAGGTGTCTGAGAATTTGATCTTTCTCCAATAAGAACAGTATCTGTGGCATCTACTCTGTCTGGTGGCTTACCAGTCCCTTTAGCTGCTTTGGCAACTACACCACTTGGTAGAGGAGCAATAGCTGTGTAGCATTTAACTCTTTTAATAGCAGCTTTTGTTGATGTTTAAGTTTGCTAAGTTCATGTAAAGACATGTTCGCTCTATTCTTTTTCATGTCCTCAAAAATGTTATAATCCATCGGATTTGATACCACTAGAGTCTAGATGATGATGTGGGAGGATTGGAAGATGATGGCTGATTCTGAGTGGGTAAAGGAGAAGATTTCTTTGCAGGAGTTTTGTCTTTGGTACTTGGAGTTATAGTTTTCTTCTTAGGAACAGGTTGAACAGGTTCCGATGTAGATTTTCTCCTTGTACTCACAGGCATAGCTTCTTGTTCTATTTCACTGTCTGAATTAGGGAGATTGAAATCCCACATTCCATGTAATTTAGCTATTTCTTATCTTTAATCTTCTTCATCTGATACTGGAGGAGTATCTTCTTCTTCTTCCTCTTCTGATTCTGCATTAGAGATTGAATTGGGAGGTTTAGATTCAGCTTGATTTCTCTTGAAATTTCTGAATGGTCTCTTTGTAGAAGTCTCTGCTACTTGATTTTTAATCTCAACCATCTCATTAGACATGGTTTTCAGAACTTTTTGTAAACCTTCCATATCATATGGATCTCTTGGTGTCTTTTTCTTTGAATCATCCTTAAAAGTGACTTTCTTTGATTTTCTTTCCTCAATATCATGTTTCTTATCTAGAGCAATCATTCATTTTTCAACTGAAATCGCTTCTTTCATATTTTCAGCTAAATTCGGTTTTGCAGCTCTATCTACAAAAATTGCTATGTTTGAGGGCAAAGCATTAATATACCATTCACTTCTAACCTGCTCACTAGGTTTAGATGTTGTACGGATCTTATTTAAGAGTTTATTAAATCGAGAATTAAAATCTTTGATGGGTTCTTTTGGTTGTGTCTTTAAATTGGAAAGATCATTGATTAGGGTAGCTATTGATCTATCATCTCCATATTTATTTACAAAAATTTTCTTCGAACATATCCCAACTTGTAATAGAATCTAAAGGTAAGGAAAAGTACCAGGATCCTGCTATCCCTTGCAAAGTATAGGGAAATAATCTGACTACTACATCATCTTCATGCTCTACTGCATTCAAATTTATAGCAAGCAGAAAGTTATTGATGTGTTCTTCTGCTTGTATACCAATATCTGGACTAAATTTTGGCAGCCATTTTTCAGGATGATCAGGTAAATCATGTAAAGGTGCAGCCATATTTACAACTCCCAGTCTAGTCCATGGTCTCTGTGCCATTGATGTGATGATAATCTAAGAACTAGAAGTGACAACTGGTGTATGAGTAGTAACGGTTGAAGTACTAGAAGAGACAATCAGTGTTTGAACAGATGTTGTTTGAGCAGATGATGATGATGAGACAACTACACTTTTTTTATCTGGGCCTTGGGAAATAGATGATTGAATTTGCGATGAAGAACTAATATCGCTTTCTGTTTCCAATGGGGTTCTTCTTGTTTTAACTCTACTAGGTAAAGGAAATTCTTTTGGGGAAATCCCAAGTTTTTCACTTTGTGACCTAGTGAGAGGTCTGGAAGAAACAAATTGGGAGGTAACACTACCTTCAGATATTTCAGATTCTTCTAATGATAATGAGAATCCTTGAAGTTTATGAACTAAAGCTTCAACTTCAGGAGATTTAGGAGGTGAATTATCTGATTGAATTGAGACTTTGGTAGTGGGTGTTTGAATACTCTTATCAATTTCTTGTCTGGTGATTTGAGATGTGGAAGAAATTGAAGGTGATGAGGGTGAGTCGCTCTTAGAATGGCCTGTAGATTTGGATTTATCTGCCATTCATAGCTTGTGCCCTCCTTCTAGCACAAAAAATGTTGAAGCCCCGAAAATCACTACTTCAAACATTAGGGGATAACCACCCGGTCGAGACCTTAGGACAGCTCCTTTTCCATTTGGTGTGGTGGTTCCGACTGGATTGATAGGACCAGTTTCCTAATAATTTAAATGGGTTGGTGATGGAATGATTGGATGAATGGAAAATGAGACTAAAATGATTGAAATAAACTATTTAATCTAATCTATAACTGATAAATAATTCTAAAACTAATCGGGTATCAAATATGAATACAACTTTAAAATTGTTTCAAATAAACCAATAACCATGAAAATGTATTATAGTTTAATTGAAATATGTAGTAACAAATAAATATAACTATGTTTAAGAAAATAAACAAAGTTATAATATCACATTGTATTCATCATGTTATATATCATTTGCATATACTGTAAAAGATAAATATTTCTACACACTCAGAAATGATATGTATAAAGAAATATTGTAAAACAAGTACATATAAATGATAACAAATTTTAAAGAGAATATCTCCTAACATAAGAAAATTAACAGTGAATAGATAGAAATACCATATCCATCTTGATACTTTCCGATGCAATTCGATATCCAAATCCAGCAACTTCAATGTAAAACAGACTCCAAGATACATAAATGCAATTCTTAAAGGCAATTTTGCATAGAACCACCAGATGTGATCCTTTTAAAAATATAAGACTCAATGGAGTACAGAAATGTAATCTCCAAGTCAAAATATTACAAATTCAGGACCTCTTTCTAAATGCGTGAAAGGGGTTTAAATAGATACTTAATATAAAAAAATAACTAAAACTATTCCTACAATCTATCTAATCGAAAATCTAGAAACAGAATTGTGATCTTAAAGTGAACTCGATTCATTGATTGTCTCATGTGTTTAATGTGCCCATATGGCAGATCTTGAGCATATCTTGGACTTCTGTTGGACAACTCATTTTTGAATGTAACTGCCCAGTGTACGTAGCATCAGAGAATTCAGGAATGATACAATGAATAACATTCGAAAGGAATTTGATGGCCATCTATTGGTTGTGTGGCTTGATCAGATAATTCCACATAATATCCCATGAAATTCCTTGAAGTTTGCTAATCTGTTGATTTTTATTGATTATCTCCTCCTTCCACCTGGAATCAGCTTCTTTTAATTTTGGTAATTTGCATGGGGTACAATCTGAGATAAAATTACTGGCGTACAAGTTGTCATTAACCAATTGTGTTGTATTATTCATCAAACTTTTAGCTCTTAATATGATTCTTTCTGATTTCATCAACTGCTGTTCCAATTCCACAAATAAATTTTCCTTATGTCTTTCCTCAATTCTAGGAAGACTAGTTTTTCTTTCCTATTCTGTATCCTGCCATGAAAGGAACTCATAAATTTTATCATCAGCATCATCAATTTCTTGCCTGAGAGTGACTGATTCATCTATCAAAGATGATGTTATTTCGCACAAAGGCTCAACTTGTGCCAACTTAAGACAAAATTCATTTAACTGCTAAGATAGCAGTTTGTTTATTTCAAGAGCTTCAGTTTTGAATTGAGCTAACTTAGGATAATAATTGAACTTGTCCAATGCTGATTGGAACGTTTTCTCTTGTTCAACCTTTGAATTTTTCTCACTTTGCAGAAAATTTTGTAGCTTCTCTACCTCTTGACTCAACTGTTGTTGTTTGTTCAAGGCTTGTTAATCAACTTTCTTCCTTTCAATGCTAAGTTGCTCTTCTAGCTGTTTAGATCTAAACTCCTGATCTTGCAATTGTTTCTCTAGCTAAACAATCTTTTGTTGATTCCCTGTGGCTTGTTCTTCCAGCATAGCTATCTGTAAGTCTTTTTGTTTCATCAACTGAGAGACTTCAGAAGCTTTATCTATAGTTGCAGCACTATAGGCACCTGCATATCGAGATAATTTAGTGAGATCCTCAGATGGATTCACCTCAGCATCTTTATAAATAATATTCATAAACTCCACCTGTGAAGTTGAAAGTGCATCCTGATCAGTTCTCCTTCTCTTTCTTTGCTTTCTCACAATAGCCCTATGCTTGGGACTGTAAAATACATCCAGAGGAGGGATTTCTTATATTTTCGACATAATTTCACCTGTGGGATGTTCAGGAATAACTTCCATATCTTGGTCTTCCATAACATTAACTTGGGGATTATTCTATTGTCCTATTTTCTAGGCAAATTGTTCATATTGGCTCAACAAATGAGGAGAAATTATAAGTTCAGCAGATTCCACTACTTTTTCAGCAGCTTCCTCTCTTCCAAATTGAGAATCTAGATTATTTCTTATATCTCCTTTTGCTGCTTGTTCAGTGGCCTTATTGTTTGTGCCTCCTTTCTTAGTACGCACATTGGTATCAGTACCTATGCTTTCCTTTCCTGTCTGGGCTGAAGACTGCTGATCAGTATGTATATCAAGTTTAGCACCTGTTTCTTTCTTCTCAGTATCAACTTTGCTGCTAATGTCTTCTTTCTGCATAACAATATTAGTTCATGTTACTTCTTTCTGTGTCTGTATAATGACCTTGCTGGCAGATGTTTCTATTGCTACTTTGCCAGATGTATCCTCTTTTTTCTTCTGTTGTGACTCAGCCTCCTGCATAGGAACTCTTAATTGATCCAGAGGAGCTTTGAGTAATCTCTGGCTTCTAAATAACATAAACTTATTCATCTCTTTAGTCTGGAATTTGGACTTGGAAAAATCATAAACTTGGGACAAATTATCTACAGAAATAAATAAATCATCGAACTCATCTGGTTTGTGTTCAAATCGAGCAATTGAAACTGAAGTGGTAAAATCAAATGCCACCTTCTTTGGGTCATATTGCCTACCTTGGACTGTTGAAAGCTTGAGATTGGTTATCTTGCCAACTTCTTTCTCAACATGAAAAAAATTATTGAGAGTGTAATCTCCACATTTAAAAGGAAAAGTAGGCCACATTAGCTTCTTGCTATTCTTCAAAGTCCTGGACATACCTTCTATTGTTAGCTGATATGAAATTTCGTGTGCTAAAAATTTATCTGGAACATACAAAGGAAGAATGTGTGGTTCTACAATACTCCCGAAAACTCTGATATACATGAATCTTTCTTCTCTGAACCAATCCCTAATCGAGGATAAATCAACTTTAGCCTTCTCAGAAAGTCTAGGAGGGAATCGGCCAAAAATAGATTGATAAATCGGGATGAGGAAACCGTGACAAACTCTGTAAACATGATTTTTAAAATGCCCCTTCCACAAGAACTTGTGATATATATGAATAGGAGCAGGATCTTTAGGGGTCCATTACCATACTAACATGGGAAATTCAGAATTGAAGCATAGGGTGTCTAGAATATAAGCACAAAAGTAAAAAGGAGTAGTATTTCCTGTGTTTTTGTCCTTCCTATACTCATGAATCCTATTGGCTATCTTATCAGAAAGAATGACAGCCCAGTCCATTATTTCGAAATTTATAGCAGAGTGTATTAAAGGCACCATTTGTATAGAAAATCTAGTTGAATTATCATTCCCAAACAGTCGGCACATCATTGATGCGGCGTAACAGTATGGAGGCAAAAGGGATTCCACTGAGTACATACCTGATGCCTCATTTTTTTTCTTTTCAGGAGCCCTTCTCCATTCTCTAATCGGCTCTGATTGATTTTTGTTGTTTGCAGCAAATTCTTTGATAAAGGATTTGTTGTAGATTTTCTGCGGGTCTGGAAGGTGGTACATTGCTTTAATGTCCTCTTCTTTAAATGACCTAAATGTTGCTCCAGACACTAAAACAAACATCTTGTTCTGGATAGCCACATTGTCAATCACCCACCGAATCACATCATAATATGGAAAAATGTTCGCCCTAGCTGCAATTTGGTGCAGGAACGAATTCGAGAGTGCTTGAAAGGAATTTTCTGAATCAGATTCTTAATAATTTTCGTCAGGAACTGTTGCTTTCGCCACAGTGACCTTAGGCTTTTCCCTTTCAATGAGTTTATATACCTCTTCCCAGGATAATTTACCAAGACCTTGGCACGACGTGTCTGTAACCAGCTTAATTTTAGCTAGTTTCTCTTTAGGTTCCATGGTGAAAACAGGGGCTTTTGCAGTGACAGTAGCTTTTTCTTTCCTGAATCTCTTCAACATTTCGGTATCCGGTAATGTTTCCCTCGCTCTGCGAATAAAAGGGTTGGGTGTTCTTTGGTTCTGCAAAGGAGAAAAATCTCAGTCGTAGTGAAAACGCAAATGAGGAGAACAACTGTATAAACAATCTATTCATTGATTTACATTTATTATCTCTGTGTTTAAAACTTAAATGCCCTCTAAAGAGTCACACTCACGCATTTATAATAAAATAAATCATCATTATTCGTTTGATTTTCTATTTAATAGTAAAAGTACAATTGAATATTGGCAATTTTTTTAAAATGAGACATAAAACTTTCCCTTTGAATTATGCGATTGCGATTAATACATAATATATGCGCAATGTAAAATATAAATATTAAACATTAATCGCATCGGGCATTTTCAAAAGGGATAACAAACAAGATTTTGTGATCTCCGTCGATTTTCGACTGCGACGATGGTGTATCACATCGGGATTTTAATATCATGAGTGAATGTAATATTTGTTCCTCCGAAATGCGATTGTGATTGATCGCATCGCATTGGAGTTTTGTCATTGATCAAATAAAGAGATTGAATTTGCGATTTGCGATGGCGGTGGGGCTCATCGCATCAGAGATTTATAAAACAAGTGCATTCTATAATGCTCTTCCAAAATGCGATTGCGATCAATCGCATAGCATCAAAACAAATGTGAAAGTTTAAAACCTTTTGTGATTTGCGATTGTGATTGGTTCAATCGCATCAGAGTTTTTTGAAAAACAAATATACAACTTATGATATTTCCGATTTGCGATTGCGATTACAGTACATCGGAATTTTTTTCATTCAAATACCTTTATGTAATAAAGTATTTATATTTCATTATATCGGAAATTTTCAAAGTTTGTATTTTTTTATACACACTTGCTTAGAAATATATGCAATATGTCTTTCTAACAATGAACGCTTATTAAAAATGATCGAATTTCTTCCAAATCTTTTATTTCTATCTAAAAAGAAAGAGGGGACCCATTTCTAAATGAAATTTATTTCTAAAAATTTAGAAATGGGGAGGGTTCTTGTACAGTACAACACCTAGCTAATGCCATCCATGGTCAATTTCTAAAGTTTCACACAAAGGAGGTGTTGGAAAATACACTTCAGATTTGGTCTATATGTTTGTCTATTTTTAGGCCAGTAGATTCCATTTTACAATGGCAAAGGTTAATGATGACTCTTAGCCTCAATCAGTCATATTTTGGACAACCATGTTAATGAAGGATCAAAATGACTATACATACAAGATATTTTTTGATTCATTTGTGGATCCAGCAATTAGCATACTTAGCATTTCAGTGGAGCCCAGAATTAATGAGGATATTAAGAAAATTATGCAGTTATCAGATCAAGTGAGAACTGTAAATTGGTACTTGTACCAAAACTATACTGAGATCAGAATTTATGGGTGTGATTTGGCCCCCTACAAGCTGCCAAAGTTCCTCCCCATGAGGATCTTTGCCCTGGAATATATAAGGCAGATTATCAACACAGATGAGGTGCACTTTATTTCTGCAAAGAATAAATCTCAATTTCGGATCAAGTCCCAAATTGGTATTTTTATTTGTAATAGTAGAGCAGCATGAGAAGAGGCTGATAAGATGTTGAGGGACATGAAATTAAATCATAACTTCACTTGGTCTTATGACCCACTGGGCATCATCTCAAAGAAAAGGTTGGAGAACAAATGAACCCCATACATCCACACCCACAGGCATGAGATAGAGGAGTTTATGAATTAAGTAGAGTGGGCAGCAAATACACTGCAAGAGGCTGAAGAACAAGTGATCTCGACCTCAAACATTCAAACCCCTACTCCATAGGAAAATCAGACTATCGAAGGAAAAGAAGACAAGGGAAAATAACCAGAGAAAGAGATAGCAAGGAAGAGGCCAAGAGATGATCAGTCTAATATGGAGACTGATTCATATAGCAGAGAATTTAAAATTAAGTATAGAAAGAGAGCTAGAGTCCACATGGACATTGACCAAAGAAGTGAAAAAGAGCAGTAGACAGTCATCACCATCAGGGATTCTCCAAGTTCATCACCAACAGGTGGCCAGACCATATTCTCTACATCTTTAACCACCATTCCATTCCAACAGCAGAAATTACAACTCCTACATCGAATGCTACTACATGGGGAAAGGAGGAGAACATCTATCAAATCAAAAGAAAGAATGAGATCTTGAAAACCAGCACCTACAATCAGTTTTGGAAGCATACAAGAAGTTCACAGAGCAGGCTTTTATCATCCTTTGACTCAGAGAAATGAAATATGATAATGGCTTTCCGAGAAGCACAAATCTCTTTGCTTAAATCACCTATAGACTTCAAGCACACTGCTTTTAAATTTGAAGTGAAATAAATTCATCCAATAGACCAGATGGAGATGCATAAGGAAACTGGAGAAATTATTTCCTCCACATTAACAAGCACTTCCATGAGCTTGTCTAAATTGTAGTTATCATTGGCCAATTTTCAATCTCAGCTAAAAATTAAGAATATTTCTTCTTTGGCTAAAGATACAAGAATCAAATCCCTGGAAAACTTAGTAGTAAAGATTGGGTATGACCCAAAAAATGTATAGGCAGTGGAAGAGATCCTGAAGAAGAATAATGTTGATATATCAAACCTTAGAAAACTACTCAAAATTTCAGCTACTAAAGACCCTCTCACAAAGGACATTGAGGAGAATGAACCACAGAAAGTAGAAATGATGAAACTAATAATGGAGTAGTCAGTGTAGCTAAAGAAAATGGAGACAGAGATGGAAAAACTGGTGAAAGAAAAGGAGAAAGTAGCAGAAACGACCATTCTTCCATTAGACGTTGTTCCTATTGCATCCATCCCTATAGCAACACCAACAACTACAATCTCATCAGGTGGTGCAGAGCAGCTAGCCAAAGCCATGGAGAACATGAACATACAAACAACGGAGATAAAAAAACTAGAAGCGGAAATCAACACCCTGAAGGATTTGAAGAAAATGTCATACAATGCCCATGAAATTGAGATACAGAGAGCTCAGAAACAAATTCAGAAATTAATTAGAGCAACGAGTGAAGCTTCTATTGGACATACTATTGGCCAGGCCAAAGAAATTATTTGGACAAGTATTGTTGACTCCATGAATGAAATATGGCCATCTATTCAAATAATATTTGAACAAAGAGATCTGATTGGTTTAGTGAATGATTCCATAGATAAAGAAAATAGAGAACTAACAGGGATGCCTGAGACAACAAACAATATTATCAATTTCTTGAATTCCAAGAGCAGTTTTGAATTGGAAGCACTAGGAGTGGAGGACAGAACAAAAACCATCCTATAAGTCAAGAAGGTACTCAACAAAAGGAGTTTGGTCACACAATTAGAAGAAAAGTCTCATAAGTTACAAATTGGGGTTAGCAGATTCTTCAATAGAAACGAACCACTGACCAAAATAATATTGCCATCTCTTTCTGTGATAAATGATAATCTCATGCACATGCTAGATTATGTAAAGAAACTGAAGGATATTGCCAAAGATACAACAAAATTTGCATAAATTAAATGTTTTATAACTCAGAGATCCTTCCTAGAGGCTATGGACAATAATTTATACATACAACATGAAATCAAGAATGTTTTTTAGTTAAGGCGAACTTTTATGAAGTACACAGAGACAGATGATATTTACAGGAAGCTAATCAAGATCAAGATCTTGAATGCACAGCAGTGGGAGAAATTATCTAATTACCAAGAAGGGTGACAGCTCAGCGCATCAACAGAACAACCAACTCAGAAATCAATTAATTCTGCAAGCCAGTGTATCAGTTCATCATTTCAGCATCAAATTACCTAAATCTGCCAACACAACAACGATTCAAAACGCATAGTAACGACCTTCTGGAGACTAGGGCCACATATCATAGTCATTCTATTGTGTCCACTTTGTGGTCACATTTGTCAAATTTCAGTCATTATTGTAATAAATAACATATTTCCTATGTAGATACGACAATCACTAGGAAATAGTTAAATACTGCATTTATATTCAGTATAAGGGGTTGGACCCTAGACTGTAAGCTTTTCTAGTGAAGCATTACAATTTTGGAGTTGGAGCATCAATAATAAAAGACCATTTTGTAATATTCTTGAGCTATTTTTATCTGGTGATGTCTTTTATTTACTGTGTTTAATTTCTTCCACTGTTATTTCTTTCACTGTATCATTTAATTCTAATTGTAAATAGAAATCTGCAGAATGAGATTTGCTAATAGAGCACCTTAATTCTGGTTGTGTTTACAATATAAATTTTTTTCCTATGAAGTATGGTTAAAGAATTATTGATTGATTTTTAACCACTATTGAGGATCACTTTTCTTTCATCTCATGATTCATTATGTTTTAAGATCTAGTAAGTATAGTTAGCTTGCCTTGCAAATGCTCTGGAAAAATTGATGCTACAACTCAGCATGTTACGACTCCATAGCCCAATGGAAATAGTTTTAAAAAATCCCTTAATCCAACCAAACTATCAATAAAGAAGCAACCTTCACAATCAATTTATCTAGCCTAATATTAGAAATCATAAAAAAAAAGCTAAATCTTAAAGAGACATCCCTCTCTGAGTCTAGGAGGGATAGATCCTAGGCTCCAAAGTGGTTTCGATGTTGCCTTTTTATGATTATTCTTGCCAATCTTACAATTATATAATGATAATAGATTCAACCTTTTCCCACCTATTCAAAATAACTCTAACATCCAAGTCAAGCCCAACATTCAAGAAAAAATCAACAACAATCCTTAGCCACAACCGTCAACCCCATTTGGAGTCAACCCTTGCCTCCTAGTCAAAATAAATCCAACATTCAAGTCAGCCCCAACATCCATGACAACTATAATACCAATCATGAGCCATAGTTGTTAACCACATCTCAAGTCAAACCTTCCCACCCTAGTCAAAACAAAAAATATGGCATCTAAGTCAACCCTAACATCTAGTGAAAGGACAACGTAAATCCTTAACCATAGTGTTCAACCCCACCTGAAGTCTTCCTGTGCCCCCTAGTTAAAATAACAACTCTAACATTTAATTGAACCCTAACATCCAAGACAACTTCAATGTCGTTCCTCAACCACAACTATTAATCCCATCTACAATCAACCCTTCCCTTATAGTCAAAACAAAAACTCTAACCTCCAAATCAATCCCAACATCCAACACAACTTCAACGTTGATCCTCATTCACAGTTGTCAACTCCATTTGGAGTCAAAATTTGCCTCCCTAGTGGAAACAACAACTGCGACATCGAATTCAACCCCAATATCCAACACAACTTCAACACCATTCCTCAACCACAACCATCAACCCCCTTTGTAGTTAACCTGTTCCCCCTAGTCAAAACAACTTTGAAATCCAAGTCAATCCCAATATCCAAGACATATTTAGCACCAATCCTCAAGCACAGTTGTAAACCCCCTCTAGTGTCAACTATTGGTGCCTAGTTAAATAACAACTATGGCATCCAATTCAACCCCAATATCAAGGACATATTCAACAAAAATCCTCAACCACAACCTTCAACCCCATCTGGAGCCAACCCCTATGCCCCTAATCAAAAGAACCCTTGAGACAGAGATTAATCCTACATACGAGTGAAGAGTGAAGTTTAGGTAACCTAAGTAGCTAGCAAATGTTTGAGCTGTGAAGGTAATAACTTTGAATGAAAACTCAGAGGGAGCCAACACAAGCCTACATCACACAAGGAAACTACATCAGAAGATATAACCATAAATGTAAAATTCATTTTTAGCGAGAAAGAAATTTAAATTTTGACCATTTTGAGGGTCTGTAACGTCCAAAATGTATTTTCATATTATCTTCATACCTTGTAAGAAAAAGAATCATGTATCAATATTGACCAAAAAATACTGTCATTTTTTCATATAGAGAGCTAGTTGAACCCAAGGGTCAAGAAAATATCCTTGGAGTTGGTTCTCTTTATTTTGAGTGACCTTGTATGTTCCTTTGACCATGTACAATCCAACCTTTGAGAGTACATCGACTCATGTCTTCCTGTTAGTGGAATTTTGAGGTTTAAAATGGGCCTCCTAAGGAAAATAGTAAAATAATAGTTAAAATATTAAGAAAAAGAAAGGAAAATAATTATTTTATTGTATTTTGTCTTATCTCTTTATTGGTTCACTGAAATTTCAAGAGTAGACAACCATTGGATTTTCTAAGACATTTAGGACATCCAAGATTACCAACCTCGGTGAAGATATTTTATTTAAAGTGTATAGGAATTCATCAATTAAAGTTTGTATTAGGAGCTCTGGGAGAAAACTATGTCATTGATTTCCAATATAGAGGTCCCTTCCAAGTAGGATTTTAGTTTTGTTTCCTACTTTCAAACTTATATGTGAGATAATAAGAGAAAATGTTTTTATTGGAGCTTTCCAAATTATGGACACATTTGAGATTCTTTTGTTTTGGGATCGAATCAAATCTAGAGTGTATAAAGGGATGATATAATTTGATTGAATGACTGGAGACAATAGGTCTTAACCCTATACATTTTTCCACACTCATTTTTCTACTAATTCTCTTGAAAACCATCACAAAATTTTTAGACCCCAACCACCCTTGATTTTTCAAAGGGAAATGGGGTTCCAGTTTATAAGGGAAAAAGTATTTTCCTCTCTATTCTAGACCATAATAATATTAGGGACATATGCTTGATATTATTAATTATACAAGTTGAGATATAAGAAAATTAGGCCCAGTATACCAGTTTTACTTCAATAACTAGCTTGCACAAGACTTGCATGTCAGCTCTAGAAAACATCGGCTTTGAATTCAACCCCGAGTTTCAGAACAACTTCAATGCCAATCATGCACATCCACTTCCAGATCCACAACCTCAGCCACAACCACAAGAGGGAAACACCGACTTCCAATTAAACCCCAACACCCACAACAACTTCAACTAGATCAACGTATACCAGGTAATAACAAGTGTACCAAATTTTCCTTTGTTTTCCATGGTAAAATTTCTTGAGTGCACTATGTAGAGCCTCGAGACTCCCTCAATTTTGACACCCCTTTCACTCATTTTTCCTTCTTTTTGTCACCACCATTAGCTCAATCAAAGTGTTAAAATGAAAATTTTGACTTGGTAAAGTATTTTGATGACCTATTTATCATATTTTCAAGTGTTCCTTATTATAAGAGTAAAATCTACATTAGCTACGGAATTAATACACTTCTGCAGTTGATTGATGTTTCTGTAGCCATCACAACAGTTCGATAGGTTCAAAGGTATTAATGGAGTAGTGAAATATATGGGAAGATGAAAAATGATCCTATCATGGATCCTATCCTATCCATTTGGCCCAAATCAAGCAGTAAATTGCCCAGATATGTGGTAAAATGTGTTAGTGTCCAATATTCAGTGATTAAAAATACTCTTTTCAGGTTTACGTAGTAGTGGTCCTAGGTCAATATTTTATATTCAAGTCATTTTTCAAATTAAAAAAATTTCGCTGGAAATTTCTAGGTCTTAAAATATAATCCATCCACTCTATTCATGGTTATTATCATTTCATAGGTCATGTCCTCCATTATCATCTAGAGTCTAGGGTCAGTCACCATGCTTTCACCTAGGTCGGTGTCTAGGTGTCTTTTGTTTCGCCACCATAAATGTCCAAATTCTTGTCATAAAGAAGGTGAAAAAAGAGTCATTTTCATCGTAGAAGTTATCTTCAAAGGGAGTTGGCATAGGTAGTAAAATAAATAAAGACAATTTGTCTTCTCTCAAAGCTTGTTACACTTTAAAATTGTTCAAAAAAGAAAAGTTTTTCTCAAAAGATCATGATTTCACTAAAAGACAAAAAGGGTGACTTATTGATGTTATAAAGGGAAAAAGTGACTTCCTCAAATCATTTTATCCTTTCTTATATGATAGAGCTCCTCTCTCACCTTGAGAACACTCTAAAACTACCAAAGGTGGAAGTCAAACAAATAAATTTGCAAGAAAACTCATTATTCTATGCTTCTGGTTGGCAGTGCGATGTTTCTGAGTGTTGGCGCGACGTTTCTGGGTGTTAGTGTTACATTTCTTTTGTTGCGCTATGTTTATGCCAAAGGCACTACTCTTTTGGGTTTTAGCCTCCAATTCAACCACTCAAGCTTCAAAATAAGTTCACCAAGCTTCTGTGGCATCCTTATCAGTAAGTGGATGCTCTCAGTTCCTTTTTCAAGTCAATTCATCAACATATTAGTGATTTCTCTCCTTAGGGTTTTTCTCCACTACATTTTTAGGGCCTCGCATTCTTGATTGGTTTCAATTATTAAAAACCCTCATCCCACCATCTAAAACCTTCAAATATATTCCACAAACCCTACCCTAACACTCCCTATCACTCACATCCCTTTTACAATTGTTTCCATCCCTAATTATTCACTACATTTCTACAAGAAAACTACGAAATCCCTGTGTTTTCACATTTTGGTCAATCTCCTCATACCTATTTCAAGAATTTCACTTGTATTTTAAAGCTAACACATCACCATACCTCCTTAATTTTTTGGGGAGTTTTCCTTATCTTCCTTATAACTCATCACAACCCCTAATGTCACCTTATCCCTATCCCTTGCTTTCCCAAAATTCACTTTCCCTACCCACTTCATCTAGCTAGCATTTTATCTTGTTCACCAGCACTATGGAGGGTGAAAATAAGGTTCACAAGGGAGGCCCCAATTCTAGGTTTGAGCCATCCACTCTACAAGAACTCAATGCTTCCCCTTATTCCAAGAGATGTTTTGAAAACAGTGGTTGTTTGAGATTTTGTGAGAGGATCATGGAGGTAGGTTGTCATGCACAATTGACTAGAGACAAGGCCATCATAGCAGGCATTGAATTCACTCTATCAGTAGATGCCATCACTTCAACGACATGTATTCCAAATGAAGGAGAATTATGGTTCAAAGGCATGGAATTGGACCTTGAGAACTACCCAATGTTCCTAAAACCTGATTGCAAAGATGAACCTGAGCATGCTTTCCCTTTCAAGCATTTACTTAATAAGTATTCCCCATTAATGAAGTTAATCATGAAATACTTTACATGTGAAGGGATATTTTCAAGGCTATATCAATACCATGCCAGGTTACTAATGCGCTTCACATCCACAAAATCACTCAATTTGTCTAACTATTTATTTAAGAGTTTGGTCAAAATGGCAAAGAAGATACATAGCAAAGGTAAAAATCATCATCCTAGTCTATTCCACCATGGTTTGGTAAAGCTGGATGTTTTGCACGAACTCTCAGCAAACAATATGACCTGGGAAAGTTTCATGGAGAAATTATCATCAGCGCCTGGTATTGTCCCACCTATTGTTCATAGCACACCATCAGCATCAGCACGGCTAAAGGAGGTTGGATCCTCAAGTAGGCAAGCAAAGGTTTCAAAAGTGCCTAGTTTGAGATCACTCAAACCTATGAGAAGGGTAAGAGGATGGTTTTTTCTCATAATTCCATCAAACGTGTACTTACACATGAAGTGTATTCTAAAACATGAAAAAAATATTGGGCCTTTGTAGGCCAAGTGGCAATCTCACAGTCGGACACGTGGCAGTCAAATTCAACGAACAGCTCAAAGTCAACAACGCAAGTCAACTGAATTGGGTCGAGGTCGAACCCATGACCTCTGTTACATCACTACAAAACTTTACCAATGGGACATTGAATTCACTTTAATATTAATAGGGTGCATATCATATTTAATGGTATTTAGGGGATGAGTTGGCAGAGCCCATCATTTCTAATAGGCCCACCAACCCAAAGGTTATAGAAGCATACCAAACATAGCGTGGAGTTTACAACTATATGCCAATGAATGTCAAACAATATGCCATCATCGGAGATTTATTAACTGCCATATCCAATGGTAATTCACCATGACTCGGGTGTAGATATGTGACCACTGCTCCATGGTTAACAACACCATCGGTGTAATGTTAATACCACATGCCAAGTGTAAAATTTATGTGGCATGTTTTTAAATATTGTTTAACCATATGATTAATATGGTGTGGAGTTGTAACATTATGCCATATAAAACATTATTGATATAACCTTATACTATGTTTTCCATTTAAAATCCCAGGAGGTTTGCGGGTTTGACCTCAAGAACTGCACACGGCCTTATAAAATGATTTGTCACTACACTAGTGTGGATATATTTGTAATGTGAAGTCTTCGAACTGTAGTCATTATGTGCCCTATAAATGTCTTTTGAGGCATAACTTGGCCAATATTGGGCCTTTGAGAGCTCTAAAAGTTGCGTTGGAGAGATAGGGTTGTGGCCTATCTTCTGACAGTAGCCATTGATGCCTACATGCACAACATAGAATGGAAAATTTTGATGTAAATAGACTTATGATCATTTTTAATACAATAGACGCCCACTTTGAAGTGGACCCAAAGATGTAGTCCAGGAGGGATGAACTCCGTCATCAATTTTTTGTGCTTTCTTCTCTTATTTATGTTTTTCATGCTTACTTTACAGAATTCAAGTTTATGTTTAAGGCACTTAAAGAATAAATTTTCTTCATTTTCGCACTTAAATGCAACCTTAGTCAATATTTGGTGAAATTTTGCAAATAATCAATTCTGTTGTTTTTAGATCATTGGGTAATGGTAAGATTGTCATCCTCGGAAGGTATTGTTTTGTCATTTTTATTTTTCCCTATTTCCATCCATATTTAACATCAAATAATGTCACTTCTATTTATAATAATGAGGCTATTAAAAGTGAAGACCTGCTGATTTGGAATGCTCTTGAGAAGCTTATGGAAATTTTTATGGTTGGTTTTTCAATGATAAAACTACCCTTACAGTAACAACATTGTTAGCATTCCTTTGGTACCCCAGAATTAGTTACTCTTTTGTAAACAATGAATATTAGTATTGATATCACTGAATCTATGGTCGCAGAACTTTCTTATCTTATTGATGTGAAGGGATTCTACATCATATAGCACTTACCTACACTTTCTTACTCAATTATCCCTATAGTTTAAGTCAATGCAGCATGACTCTATTAGAGAAACCCTAGCTCTATAGTCTTAATTAACTTTGGTCTTTGTCAAAGGTTTTTCTTGCATGAGGACATGAAAGATGATTGACATGGGGGGATGTTAGGCCCCAAAATTGTCGCGTTTAATTCATATTTTAACCCTATGGTTACTCATGGTATTATTTTTTATTATTATCATTTTTCACAATTTTTGGGCTAGTATCTTAAACTTGGAGCATGATCAAATAATTGTTCATTATTTAACCTATTTCCTTTATTTCGATAGGATTTGCATAAAAATGGTTATTAATTATGGTTCTTGTGTTTTTTTAGAAAGGAGTATGAAATCACGGTCAAAGATACACATGCATCAACAACTAATTTCACAGAGTTTTTTTCCTGCACCGGCATTCCTGCACTAAAGAGAAACCAATTTGGGGATTTGACAGCTTGGAAAATTTTCAAAGAAAAATGAGGAATGTTTTTGTCCAAAATAATTTCTTAACGCCTTCCCATGAGTTGGATTGCACCCAGGTCGCACGTGTGTGTCTCTAGAAGCAAATCAACAAATATGCTCAAAATTCACACAATTTTCAAACTGCAAATTTTGACTGCGATTTGCATGCATATGGAGGTGAATCTCAAAAAATTGAGCATATGGGTTTTTTAAAAGTATACCAAATTATCTAGAAACAAAATCAATTCCCAACATTCGCATTTTTCTAAGAGTTACACGAGATCCTTGGAGGCAATTTTATAATTAAATTAAAAAAAAAAAACAAAACAAAACAAACAAACAAACTGTTTCTCCATAATTCTAGGATCTTACCCAAATTTGCCAAAAAATGGAAAATTAGTATCATATCTACATTTTTTTATGGGAAAATGGTTCTACTGGTTTCCTATTGATGGAAAATAGTTGGGATTCAATTCCTCATCTTGTTTTGTAATGGATTAGCCGGCCTAAAGCCAAATTTGTATCATGAAATTTACAAAAACAAAGCTATGGCTACAAGCCTAGGATAGAAATCCATTATGTGTACTCTTATGTTGTTGGAGTAAATTATAGGGGGGATCTCCCCCTTCCCTATGATCAGTGGGAGTTGGATTACTGAGTTAATGATGCACCGAAGGACTGGAATTTATTAATATAATCTAAATGTCAGGTTCATGCATCCATTTTCTCTGTTTTCTGTAATGTTAATATTTCTCTCATAAACTAAGCATTTTTCTTAAAGGGAAACGAGTTGGTTGGCTAGGGCCAAGGAAACCCAACTCTTTCTCCCATTTTTATTATATTGTGTATCAAGTATAGGAAGTGATTGGTGTGATGGTTGCTTCTTAATCGTCAAAGTGCAAGATTGTTAAAGCTCTTGTGTGTTTATTTCTATTTCTTCGAAGTGATCTCAGATATGAGGGTTTGTGTGTGTTAAGTGTGTTTCTTTCATTTATATCAAAGCATTTTTTTTTATTCCTTTAAATCATAAAAATATTTCTTTGGTCTCAGAAGTTTTCATCTTGAATCATTTTCAATTAAATGGTTAGGGTTGCAGGGTTTGGACTTTTAAGTTTTGTTTAAATATTTATCTCTTTACAACAAGCATGCTCTGATAAAAATATATATATTGTAACTATGTAGAGGTGCTAATCTACCTTTGTAAACTATTACATTCAAACTGCATTCCTTTCTTTGTTAATCGTTTGCTTACTGGAGTCACATATTATAGGAATCGTTGATTATTACTATATGGATTCAGGCTTGTAAAATAAATATCTTTGTTTGATGTTGAATTTATTTATACACAAGAAAATATTTGACACAATGCTCAATGTTCAGAGGATATATACATAGAGTACATATTTATGCAGTGAAATTTTATTGAAACGCAAGAGTTTAACATTTTGCATTAAGATTGATAAGTTTCCCATTGGATTTTGCATTTCATATTCCATATTTTAATTTACATTTGACAGAACACAATGATTTGGGATTTATATTACCTTTGCCTAAGTTGAAGTTTTCCTTTTCGAACCTCTTGATTGCGTACTTGATATCACAATATTATTTGTTGTTATATTGTCGAGTGCAGGAACTGAATTGTTCCATTAAAGGAACAAAGTCGCTCTAGTGCAAGGACATAATCATTCCAGTATAGGAACAAAGTCATTCTAGTACAGGAACAAAGTTATTATAATGCATAAACGAATTTGCTATATTTTCCTAGTGCAGCAATAGAATCGTTCCAGTATAGGAACAAGGTACTTCTGCTACAGGAACAAAATTGTCATAACACATAAATGAACTTACTTTGTATTCCTAGTGTAGGAACCAAAGTACAAGAATAAATCTATTTTTTGAATATTTTGAGTTTTGCAATTGTTTTATTGAGTAGCATGATTTCTTAGTTTATTTATTCCTTTTAAGAAGTATCTTTCCAACAAAGTCTTTGATTGTTATTTCCTAAATAAGAGTCTAGTTTCAAGTGTGGTGTGTGGTGTCATTGTATTAACTAATGGCGTGAGTAGTTTCTACACAATTTAGGGTTTTGTTTTGCAGGTTGCTAGAGTTCTTCTTTGTAATGTCCAATGTTGCGCCTCGAATTTCATGAACTCTTGGATTGAAAATTAAATGTTTTTCCATTAATATGCCATATACTGCACCTAATAACTCATGTGCCTTATTACCAATATTGTTGTGCTTTTAACATCTGATGTCTTGATACATTAGTGGGTTTATGGATTGTAGTTTAGGTTGGTATATCCATCAAAATTTCTTGATCTATGGTTATTTCTTGCAAATCCATAATAATCTCTACTTCTTGCATAATTGTCTCTTGTATTGATTTTACAATGAATTTATTTATGTTAAAAATTTCCATAAGAGTATCAATGAGAAGGAAAATTATTTTTGTACCTAGAGGAGGAGGATCATATTCTAAATTTGTTCTATCTTGAGGGTGGTTCAATAAATTGTTGATCAGTATAACTTCTTGAAGTAGCATTATTTTTGGACTCCCTTTAAGTTTCTTCCTTTGTAGGCTTGGAGCTTGTGTCTTCTTGGCTTGAGGATTAACCTGTATAGCCAAGACTGGTTTTTTTGTTTGATGGTCTTTGATAGCTAAGAATGTTATCCAATACTGGTGAGTTGTACAAATTCTTATTGATCTTATGAACTTCCTCCCTCAATGACACAATTTCCTCTTCAATCTTCTTACACTCTTCTTCATTTGGATCTTCATTACTTCCTCAATTATTTTTTCTTCTTCAAGATGGACCTTTAAAGAGATATTTTATTCATCACGTTCTCAAGTAGGTTTTACAATTCTCTATTTTTGTTTCTGAGATTGCCATTTTATTTTTCACTTTTCTTCAAATTTTCTTTAAGGTCTTCATCTTCCAGTTCGGTTTTTGAACCATTCCTGAGTCTCCAAAATAGATCTACTTTCATGTTTGGTTATTCTTCATTTGAATCAATGACATCTTATTCATAATTATTATTATTTTTATTTTCTTAGGTTATGAATCAAACTTCTCTTGCATCCCCTTCGTCTGTAACACTCTCATATGAAGAATCGTTGTCTTCTATAGAATAAGTTTTTTTTCTTATGAAAGATTTTATTTTCCCAAAAGGAACATCTCTTAGCATAATGACTTATTTTTCCATAAGTGAAACATTTCTAAGGTGACTTACCTTTGTGCTTTTTGGTTCCCTGAGCTTCCTGATGAAATTTGCTTCTTCCAGTTCGGTTTTTGAACCATTCCTAAGTCTCCAAAATAGATCTTTCATGTTTGGTTATTCTTCATTTGAATCAATGACATCTTATTCATCATTATCATTATTTTTATTTTCTTAGGTTATGAATCAAACTTCTCTTGCATCCCCTTCGTCTGTAACACTCTCATATGAAGAATCATTGTCTTCTATAGAATAAGTTTTTTTTCTTATGGAAGATTTTATTTTCCCAAAAGGAACATCTCTTAGCATAATGACTTATTTTTCCATAATTGAAACATTTCTAAGGTGACCTACCTTAGTGCTTTTTGGTTCCCCTTTTGAGCTTCCTGATGAAATTTTCTTCTTCTACATTTGATTCATCGTCTGGAGCTCCTTTGACCTTGGGTTCTTTGCTTGTTGTATTATTTATGGATTTAAAATTTGATTCTCTATTTGATTGTCTTTATTCTATATCAATTCTCATTTTTTATTCTATAAGTGTGCTATGTAATTCCTCCTTTCTCATCTTGGTTAGGTCCTTGGTTTCTTCTATGGCAGATACCTTGGCATCGTATCCCAAAGGAAGTGATATAAATACCTTTTTTACCACTAAGGTATCTTTAATTTATTCTCCTAATCCTCTAATAGAGTTCACAACTTCATCTACTCTAAGTAAATGAGTCGCAATATCTTCCTTTTCATCCTTTTTTAGGTTTTTAAATTGATCTCTATATTTTTGAATTTTAACCTGTTTGACTTGATCATCACCTTCAAAAACAATTTTAATTTTATCACAAACCTCTTTGATGTGGTGCATTTCATCACCTTGGACTTAATGGTTCTTGATATTTCACTTGTAATGGAATGAATATCTACTAATTCTAACTAAACAAATTGTTCTCATCAATATCAGTTGGAGGATTCTTAGGATATTTGTAGCCATTTACAATAAAGAGTCAAACATCCACTCCTAAGGCCTTCAAGTAGGTTTCCATGCAACCGATTCATAGTGGATAATCATTTCCATCAAATACCATAAATTTCCTCGAATATATCCCTTCCTTAAGATCCATATGTGTTCACGATATTCCCTCTAGTGATTATATTGTTAGAGTTCAACCTGCTCTGATACCAATTGTTAGAAATTCTGAGGGGGGGTGAATCATTATTTCGATTTTTATTACAATATAGTATCAAAACCATTAACCAATAACATCACATCAAAGGAATATATATATATATATATATATATATATATATATATATATATATATATATATATATATATATATACATTCCAGATCACCAACAATAGGTTTGTCATGTTTCAACATTTGTCATTGTAAATATTGCATCGAGCTGTGTTTATAAATCTCCATAACAAATATGTTTTACTGGTCATAAGTGTCATAAAACACAGAGGATGGTGTTCCCCCAAGGGGGATGGGTTTGTAATAGCTCCGGGTTATATTTCCATGTAAAAAGGTGAAAAATCAACCAAGGTCCTAGGACATGTATTCCATGTTGAATAGAGGGGGAAAACATGACATTAGGGGCCACTTGTGGTTAATTAATGGCTATGGAAATTGGCATTGGCATTGAAAAAGACAATAAATGAGAATTAATTTTAAGGAATAAAGGAAAACACACTACAAGGAGAAGACCCTCTAGTGGATGTTTTTGAGGAACCGCTTATAAAAATACCCCAGACATCCGTTTCTAGCGGAGGTTCCTAGAGGAGGTTGGCAGGCGGAGGTTTTTGTGGATGTATTTCATCTGGTGCTCTTATCACCATAAAACACATCGGTGCGTTCAACACGAGAAATCATCGGTGTGGTTAAAACATTGGCACACCGAACACTGTGTGCTCCGTACATACCTACTCGGTGCGTTGTATTTCTGTAGCGCATCGTAACTTTACATAACTTCTGCACTGGTGCCTCATAAAAACCGCGTGAAAACTAAAACCGCCCGAGTCGCCCTTAAATGCATCAGGTTTCCAACGCACCGGGCCGCCCTGAAATCCCTAGGCACCGGTACAGGGTTAAATAAATAAAAAATTATGGAAAAAAAACCGCACAAAACATAGGCACATCGGGAACCGTGTGCTCCTAACACACCCGCCTGGTGCGTCATATTCCTGTACAGCACCGGTTCCTTACATCTCTACTACACCGGTGCTTCCAAAAACGTGTGTGAAAATAGAAACCACCCGATGTGGAATAAATAAAATGCACTAGGGCACCCATAACCCCGTGCACCGGCAGATGGTTAAATAAAAAAAATTACGGCCAAAAAACTGCACAAAACATCGGCACACCGAAAACCGTGTGCTCCATATACACCCACACGATGCCTTTAATTAAGGAACCACACCGGTGCGTGTAAAATCGTCAACACCGGTGCCACATAAAAGGCGCGCATAACAGAAATCGCCCAGGGCAGAATGACAGAAACGCACTGGGGTCCCCATAAACGCCACACACTGGAAAAGGGTTAAATAAAAATAAAAAAAATTACGTCCAAAAAACCGCACAAATCATTTTCTCACCGGACACCGTGCTCGGTGTGTCATATTACTAATGAGCACCAATTCATTACATATACGTCGCACCGGTGCCTCATAAAAGTGCGCGAAAACAGAAACTGTCTGGGGCGACATACTATAAACGCATCGGTATGCCAATAAAATCCCCGCGCACCAGAACAGGGTTAAAAAAAAATTAAAAATTAAAATAAAAACCAAATTTTTCACTTTTGTCAGTGCTACAGAGCTCTCAAGCACTGGTGCAAGTTATCCTTGTTTGAGCCGCCCTGACATCCGTGCTCCCATTGCACTTATTGCACGCACTGCTGCTGTGCATTGCCACCAATATCCACCTTGAATTTTATTAAACAGTGGACAAATTTTCTTTTGCAAATTCTATAGCCAATATGCCTCCTCGACGGGTAAATGTACAGGTATTTTTCTTTTTTTTCCATAATTAAACCTTTTAGCAAATTAGAATTTCAAAAAACGTTAAAATTAACCATTAAAATATATATATATATATATAAGTCATTTCATTTTACAACTTGGTTTGAATTCAAAAACTTTTCTTCAAAGTTTGGGTTTAAAGAACTTTTTTGGAAGACTTTTTGGAAGCGGCGTGATTTTTCTTGGAGGTTCAAAGTTTGGGTTTAAAGAACTTTTTTGGAAGACATTTTTTGGAGGCGGCGTGATTTTTCTTGGAGGTATGTACGTGTTTTGTGTTGAAATAAATATTTTGAGCTTCTTTGTTCAAAAACTTTTCTTCAAATTTTGGATTTAAAGAATTTTTTTGGAAGACATTTCTTGGAGGCGGTGTGATTTTTCTTGGAGGTATGTACTTGTTTTGTGTTGAAGTACGTGTTTTGGATTGGATTACGTATTTTTTAGAAAAGATTTTTTTATATTAAATCTTTTGTGATATTTTTTGTAATTGAGTTATTCTCTAATTTTTTGAAGGAAATTTTTTGAACCTCATACCCTATTATCATGGGAAATCGAAGAACTTGTGTGAGAAAATCTGATCGAAAAAGAGACCCTGAGGAACGTAGAGAAGAGACGAGACAATATCGCAAAAGAAAGTTAGAAGCTCTCTCAAATATTGAAGAGGAAAATCAACCTCAAGCAGAAATTGAAGCAGGTATGTAAATGTAAATATTACATGATCTATTGATATATATTTAAAATTTTCCTCATGTAAAATGTGAAGCTTAATTTTTATTTGATGAACTAGTTTGAAAAATATTTTGTTTGATGTAAACAGACAGAGATATTCCTCAAAATATTGAAGAAGAAAATCAACCTCAAGCAGAAATTGAAGCATGTATGTAAATGTAAATATTATGATCTATTAATATATTTTTAAAGTTTTCCCAATGTAAAATGTGAAGCTTAATTTTTATTTGATGGACTAGTTTGAAAAATATTTTGTTTAATGTAAACAGACAGAGATACTCCTCAAAATATTGAAGAAAATCAACCTCAAGCAGAAATTGAATCGGGTATGTAAATGTAAATATTATGATCTATTGATATATTTAAAATTTTCCTAATATTTATTGACATATTTATTAATTTAGTTATTTATTGAATATGTACAGATGAAATCACTATCGATAATGAGATGTTAGAAAATGTCGACACTCACACACATGGAGATAAAAAACCTGACTATATTATACGATATCGTGTCGATAAAATTTTGGAATTGTTTTTCAAACCTGAGCAAGAATGTATTTCAAAAATGAGCAAGTGACAGTTCAAGCTCAAATGTTGAAAGGTCTCCTATCATCAAGGAAATTAAAAGAAGCGACGACACTATTGGGTATTCGAAAATCAACCAAAGATAAAAAAAATGAAAGAAGAGGTGATAAAAAATATGAGTAGTTCTATAGAGTCAATTAAGAGATCTAGAGATAAAGATGTTTCAAATATACGTAGAGGAATACAGATGGAAATGGTTTCACCAAGTACTCAAGAGAATCGTTTGATAACATCTATGGAACGAGCACTGGGAACCTCGCAAAAAACTCTGCACAAACATCGAAAATTTCGACTGCAAATAGATGTAAATGATGAACTCGCTTGTTGGAGAGCTATTTGTAGGCAACCATACAAAGATAGACTTGGAGAAGATGTTAAAAAAATAATATATGAATATTGGAAGAACAATTCGCGTGTTTCACCGACTGCAAGACATGTGATGCAAAGAAGAATAGCACGAAATCAATACGAAGAACATGAAAAACATCTCTTGGAAACCACTCAAATAGAGTTATTCAACAAGTTCAAAGAAGAGAATCGTCAAATTCAAGTTTCACTCATTGCTTTTGTTCAACAAAAACCATGGTATGTAAAACCTATCACCGTACGCGACACTTGTTTTTGCCGTTATCATGTGGAATTTGAGTTATATTATGACACATTCCTTGATTTCGGTAGAACATTATGGAAGGATTCACCTCCTCCTTCCACTATCCGTGAATTCATATCTCAAATTCTATGTGAAAGAGAAGGCGATGAACTATTTTACAAAAAGAAATGTGTTGGTGGTAAAAAATGCGATGATTGTGGAAATTTGACTAAATTTCAAAACAAATATCGTATTGATATAAATGATCAATCATTGTCCAACATGAAAGTGAAATGGAAGAGATACGAATATACCAGTACATCGATTCAAAGTGCAGATAGTGTTAAAATAATCGAATTACGAGAAGACGAAATTTTTCTAATAGACTTTTTGAGAAAGTTTGAAGCAGAAATTTACAAATACACCATGCATTCCCATAGAGCTCGATGGCAAGACTTGCAATTCAAAAAATCTCGTGAAGTTTTTCCACCAGGAACCATTTTGTCGGTGATTGATTTTGCAGAAAACTACACATTTGTTCCACAAAAAGAAATTCAGAGTGAATACTATCACTCTGACCAAGTCTCCATGCTCGTCCATATTCTATATAGACATGCTGAACAAAATGTCGATCATATAGAAATCACGAGTGAAAATCGACATATCATTAAAGAATATCACTTTTATATCAGTGACGATCGTACACATGATACATTTTTTGTACAACATTGTTTTGGAAGAATTTATGATTCATTGAAAAATCATGGAATAACATTCAATGAACATTGGATATGGTCAGACGGATGCGCATGTCAATTCAAATCTGCACGATCATTTTTTTGGTTGTGTTGTCTTCATAAGAAAACCTGCATTAAACATTGTTGGAATTTCTTTGAGACTGGCCATGGAAAAGGAGAACATGACGGTGCAGGAGCCTGCATAAAACGAGTACTTCGAAGATATCAAATGAACCACTCTGCACGCTGACTTGTGAATGCTGAAGAAGTTGTTCAATGGTGCAAAGCTGCTCTAAGCCATGAGATTAACCCATCAAGAGAAGTGTGAAGGTACATTCAATTTAATTTATATTGGAAATCTAATTTTAAACATTGTACATTTATCATGCAATGATTATTTTTAATTGTATTTTGATATCATATTTACAAATTCTTTTTCTAATTTTCCATATAAAGGTTTTTTTGGCATATTGGAATCGGAGACATAGATAGATCAATTGGAAATGACGTTGAAACAATAAAAGGGACTCGAAAATTGCATTCAATTCAAACAAAGTTGTCCACAAATGTGTTTGCATAGGATAAAAGAAAATATTCTTGTTTTTGTGATGTTTGCATAGACAACACAAAATCCAATGACGTCTGTGAAAACAAAATGTATGTGAACGATTGGAAACATATAGAGCTAAATACAAAGGGAAAAATGTTTGTTGCAATGTTTGAAGAAATGGAATCAGATGAAACTACAATATCATCCGATGGTGATCGAGTTTATGATCTTGTTAGAGAAGGTAACATTTGAATTACTTTTTAATGATTTAAAGATCTACAAATAAATTTAAATATGCATAATTAAATGTTAAATTTATTTTATTGTGCAGGAGATGTTTTTGCTGTAATTGCACCTATTGACAACGATGAAAATGTAAAGTATTATTTGATGCGTTGCACTGAACAAAAAATGAAATTATTACAAGACTATAATGATCACGGATTTCGGTATGACAAAGGGTCTATTATACTGAAAGGTTATTTTTTCAAACAAACTCGTCAAAGTGGAGACTTTGTTTACTTCGAAGACTATGAACCTGATTCCATAAGTTGTCAATATAGTCACTTGGTGTGTGCAACACGCATAAAGTTGATAGAAGTTCAATCAAAGAAAAAAACAAAAATTAAGAAATGGAAAATGTCAAAATCCGATCATGAACGGATTATTGAGGATGGAATTCCATTAGAATTTTTTTGAGTGAAGTGTCCAACAATTTATTATCTTTGGATTAAATATGTTTTAGAACTTCCAGTACTCAACTAAAAATTGATCTGCTTATGTTATTTGTGGTTTCCACATGTTACAAATTGTTTGGGTACAAGCATGTGCTCTAGTATCAACTGAAAGTAGTTTTTCTATACATGTGCATTGATTAAAAATGTTATATATGTATTGGATATATATATATCCAATATTGGATAAATTAATTGTTCTTGTATATGTTCTCCGACCATATGGTACAAATTATTTCACTTTATTTTGTAAGGTCAGATTCAGTCCCCATATGGCCTAGCCTCCAAGGAACGAGATAACAGGTGGTTATCCCCACTTGCCCGAATCTCAGCTTTCAAGTACAATTTTACTGTTTATGTCAAGCATCTTACATGATGTCCTAGCCAAAGATAGATTCTCTTTGTTTCAAGTTTCCAGTAAAAGTTGTCACCGAATGACCTGCTCAAACTCTTGTAGTAAACACCATACCTCATCTCTCTTGCTCTCCAATATTATTAGGTTTAATTATTATAACACAAAAATCGTTCTACATTGTCAATAATTTTTTGCGCTTACACTAAAATCAATGAACACTATTAATCCAATGTCTTTACAAGTAATGTACCATCATACATGCAATTATATCACATGCAAAATGTAGATTGAAACCATCCAAAACATTTAAAGTTCATTAAATATCACATGCAAAATGTAGATTGAAACCATCCAAAACTCGAGTTTTAAAAACTTCACATGTCATGCCAATTATAATTCAACTATCCAACAAAAACATTCAACAAATTAAATATCACATGCCAAAGTTGTTTCAAGTTTCCAGTAAAAGTTGTCACCGAATGACCTACTAGGATATTATAAATACTAACTTTGTAAGATGATTTGGCATTCGGAAAAATTAGAAAGTCTTAGACTGTCAATCAATTTAAAGTATCATTCACCCTAGGGAGTGTAAAATATTCAATGTAGGTTGGTGACGATGATCACTCCTAGCTTGAAGCAGCGCCAATGACCAATTCTTTAATGAATTCCAATGCACTAGACCAAATTTGGTTCAACCTACTTGGTTTTTCACCCAAGAAATTCCAAGGATGGACTATCTGGACAAACTGTTGAAATTGAAAAGCTTAACATGGAGATACGACAAGGTGAACAAAGACTTCAAGAACTCTTTATGGAAAGGGCTCACTTGAAGGAAAGAAGCACCACGTTGCAGGCTAAAGTCAAGACATTGGAGCAATTAGACAGAATTCGAAAAGGAAAGAGCTTGAACCAATTCAAGCAGACCCAAGATCAGATCGTTCTATGGAGCTTCATGAGAAGAGATATGTGAAAAGGACTGTTAAGCCAAGGGCTAGTTCGAAAGACATATTGGAAGAGGAAATGTTGAAGAAGATTGCGGAAGTAAGGCGCAAGACAAGGAGAAGGAATGATGATGAAAGCTCCTTGGACTTGAGATTCGTGTCTACAACCGTACATGGGAAAAAGTTCTCTGCTTTGATAGACACGGGAGCTACCCATAGCTTCCTAAGTCGAAAGGCAACTTCATCTCTTTGGAAAGATAGGCTTAAGAGTCATTGACATGGATGATCATTCTATGGTGTTGGGACGAGACTTCATGGTTGCAGCACAAGCCATACCAATGATGGACCGAGACATTCTCTTAATTCTTGTGATCAATCTTAAACTATTTTCTAAACTTCTATTCTTATTGTCACCCTTGTTAGTTTTGTCATCTTTCCGTATCGATTATATTAAAAAGAAAGTATAAATCATAAATCATAAACCATTTAAATATTTAGCTCGAACTCTTATAGTAAACACCATACCTCAAGTCTCTCTTGAGGTTTAATTATTATAACACAAAAATCGTTCTACATTGTCAATAATTTTTTGCACTTACACTGAAATCAATGAACACTATTAATCCAATGACTTTACAAGTAATGTACCATCATACATGCAATTATATCAAATCAGAAATCAACACATAGGTAAACCATTTAAATATTTAGCTCGAAATCTTGTAGTAAACACCATACCTCAAGTCTCTCTTGCTCTCCAATATTATTAGGTTTAATTATTATAACACAAAAATCTTTCTACATTGTCAATAATTTTTTGCGCTTACACTGAAATCAATGAACACTATTAATCCAATGACTTTATAAGTAATGTACCATCATACATGCAATTATATCAAATCAGAAATCAACATATACTGTAATGAAATCAATGGGGATTGTCTTGTTACAAGTAACATTTCAATTTACCACATGTGCAAATGTAGGTTTACATTCTATCATTCATGTAGTTTTAAAAACTTCAGATGCCATGCCAATTATAATTCAACTATCTAACAAAAACATTTAACATTAAATATCACATGCCATGCCAATTATAATTCAACTATCCAACAAAAACATTTAACATATGTCCAAAAAACTTATTGTAATAAAATATGTCCAAAAATTGTAAATCTCACTAGAGTATCAAACTGTATCAAGTTTAACAAATTTTAAAACCATCTAAATTTTGAAATCAAATCAAATCTACTGTAAATCTTGTCCATCAAATGGAGGATCTAGCCTCTGGGTCTCGGTTAGCTCCCTATCCTGTAAATAGGAAACCTACATACACGATGCACATGTACTTGAACATTAAAATTTGAAGTTTTAAAAATGAATGAGAATATATATATCTAGAACTTCATGTAAAAAACAAAATATAACAAAAAAATCACGCAATACCTCGTAAGGTTGCCTCTCCATCTGATGAACAGGTTCTGCCATAGAAACATCTGCAGTGGTAACCTGTACAATATACATGTACAGTTAAATATATATATATATATATATATATATAAATAATTTATATAAATTAAAAACTTTCAAATGAAAATGCACGTGTACATATATAAACTTATTTGAACAATAATATTAAAAAAAAGAACTAAAGACAACTTCTTCAAATGATGTGGATGTTCCTATCTCCGTCGCTAAAGTCCTCGAATTAAAAAAATCTTCTATACGAACCTAAATTCAAAAAAATTTAAATGACTCAAAATATAGATCTCTCTATATATCTCAATTTTTAATGGAACTTTTTGAGGTAACATAAATTTTGAACTTGTGAAAAATTGTCCATACTTGTACATCTCCCAATGAAGTAGAAGGTATATCTCCTAAAGTAGAAGAAGGTACCGGCATCCCAAAAACATCAGACGGAATCGGTACCTGTTAAAACATTTTATCGAATTATATATATACATACATGTACATGTGTGGCAACAATTATTTATTTTAGAGTCACTTAAAAAACACTAACATACATGTGCCAACATATCATGATGGTCAGATGCATCTGCATTGTTTGAACCGGAGGTCCCGAACGTAATATTAACATTTTCATCATGCATCATGCCTGAGAACTGCAAATGGTGTTTTAACATATAATCATACATTTTTGTTAGATTAATGTACAGATATAAATAAATGTATACATGTGTACATACACATGTATTTATTACAAATTGTACACATGTATATGTAAATATAATTTCAAACCCTAAGGTCACTAACACATACCGTTCCGGTGCCCTCTTCCTCATGAAAAATTAGGTCTTGCGGACCATTGCGACAATTTATTGCGTATGTTCGGAGATCTTCAACATTCATGTTGTAAATCTCCTCATCTGTATGATAAACAAAATTGGCACGTGCATGTTCACGTGCTCTTAGTCTATTTAAGCCAATATTGACTCCACTCAATCCGCTATGAACATTTTCGATCATAACATCTCTTACTTCACGACTTATTTGAGAAGTCGCATCCATCTCTGATCGCAGGGTTTCGACTCGAGATGGTCGACTCACCAATGGCGGCTCAGGGCGAGGCAACTCCACATCTCGCTTAGCGCCCTTACGTTGATATAATCGACCTCTCCCCGGGCCAAAAAATTCTGAAGGAAGGTCATTGTAGTCGGGTTTCATACCCAAAAAAAATTCTGCAGAAAACATTTGTGCAAAATAAACAAGAACCTCATCGTTCCATGGAAGCCTTCCAAAGGCCGCAAGATGTCGATCATACAAATAAGCAGCTTTTTCTGGGTGCTTGAAATATTGCACCTTCAACATTTTTCTTTTTGGCCCTTCCTTATAATTAAACATTGACTTGGCCTCTGCTCTTGTAACTTTTTGTTTTATGTCCTGCCATTTATCGGGACCTATCACTGTTTCTTTTCTCTTTCTCATCAGTTCTACAAATGAATCAGTCGTTGGCCCCAAATTTTTGTACACTTTTACCATTTCACTCAATGAATGTGTAACTATTTCGAGGCTTTGTCTACTCTCAGTAGGTAGAGGCAAAGCCTCGAGATCTCTTTGCAATTTTGCATGAAGGCTTTCACACCTTTGTAAGGTGCATTCCTCCATGTTCGTTTCCCATGGTATATCAGTAATCTCAGCCGGATAAGTTGTGCTGGGTTGACAGCCTTCTTCTTCAATGTAGCATGCTGCCCTGCGTCTTTTTTGACCACTGGCTCGAACATTTTCAGCCTCTGCATCAATATATATAAAATTTCGTATATTAGAAAAAACACGTGTAAAAAAGTTGTACAAATTTAATGAAAAAATATTGAAATCGATGGCAACCTTGATGTTGTTGGTTAACATCATCTCCAACATGACCCTGCTAAGAACCAACCCCAGAATGACGCTGCTGAGAACCAGACCCACAGTGACCCTGTTGAGAACCAGCAGCCGTTGATTGCTGGCCTTCGGGGGAATAAATATCACCCCCTTCCCGCAACCTGCTACCTCGACCGGTTGAACCTTGGCCACGCTCCATGGATGGAGTAGAAAGCCTTCTCCTCTTGCCTCCTTAAAATTAAAATATGAAACTTAATAACAACTAATTTCACTCACAAAGTTAATAAAAAACCAATTCCATATGTACACACATGTATGGCGATTTAAGATTATATTTAAATACCGTGAACATCCTCCAATCCCTGAGCCTCCATATGGGATTCGGCTGATCTTCATCTTTCATCCTCCATGATATATATCTATTGGTCGACATTCACAAAATAGATTTCAAAAAATCAATACCTCAGAGTAAAATCCAGTTTGGGGCTGTTAAATCCAGTATGTTCTATATTTCTTACATTTCTGCCCTCCTATTTTTCTTTCCAATCAAGCTTTATAAAATAACATGAGAAGCAACATGAGACTTAGAACAATCATTTTCATTATCTATATGGAAGGCAAGAAGGATTATATCCCCTTAAGCTTAAGCTTATATAGTTTGTCAATTTTTATCATATATTTTTTGGTAAGTGTAAAAAATTTTTTATCTATAGTACAAGTCATGAGTTCCCCAATTTTACCTTATGTAAAGCATGATTCTAGGATTACTAAAATTTGTACTTGGTTTTTTAAGAATATATCAAATAAATTTTTTGAGAAGCAAATATGGCTTGTTCCTTAGAATTTGGCACTTAGAATTTCCATAACGCTTATAACCCCATCCTTACAATTTTTATAATTTCCATGATGAGACATTTGAATTTCCTTCCCCATATTTCTTATTAATGATTATAACCTTAAAATGGCTAATATTGGTTTTTCATCATCATCTAAAAATGACTTGGCAGATGAAAATTTACCATGTCAATCATCATCACTTCACACCATCTCATACATGACCCCTTCTACATATTATATGCATGAATTTTTGGAATGTCATCCTCTCTACCTATCCCATGAATGATTGTGAAAACAGGTGAATAAAATACAATTTATAAGTAGAAGATAGTTTCTAGTTTGTCCTCCTCCATCCGCCCCATAGCTAGTGATTTCTCAATTTTCCACTTCCAACTTTCTATTCTCGAAATTCATTAGCAGCTAATTTTATCGATAGCCACACCACTATACATATAATTATACATATAATTATCATATACACTACTACATTAATGAACTCTACGTTGTTTGTTATTGTAAAGTCCAATAACAAACAATGTTAATTGAGTTTAGTAGTGTATATAACAATTTCTTTGACTTCTAGGTGTGTTGTGACTATTAGTAGAATTAACTACCAAAATGAATTTCCAAAATAAAATGTTGGAAGAGAAAAAATAGGCAATCACTGGATATGAAGTGGGTGGAGGAGGAAAAACTTATAGTGATCCCTTCCTTATCAAATTTCCTTTATTCACCTAATGTCACAATCAATCATGGTCTAGATAGAAGGGATGACCTACCATAAATTCAATCATATAATGTGTAGAAGGGTCATATGTAGATGGTGTGAAACGATGATTAGAAACATGGTAATTTTTCATCTACTAGGTCATTTTGAGATGATGATTACAAACCAGTGCTAGCCCATTAAAGGTTACAATCATTGGTGCCTAATGTGGGGTGGACAATTTAAATCAAGTTCGTATCAAAGTACAATTTAGCTCATTTTAGTCAAGGTTAGTTAGAAGAATTAGCTATTGGTTTCTATCTTCAATTTCCTCTGAAAATGAATGTGTACGTGCTTTTGAGAGACATTAGAGGAATAAGGTCCAAATTTTTGATGAAAATGTGCTATGAAAGTAAAGGTTTTTAAAGGCAAGCATGTACAAGGCATAGTTGAGCCAAATGTTCTTCAAGAAGGGCCTAATTATTTGGGTCTTGGTTATGGAAAACATGGAAAATGCTCCAAAGCCAAGGAGGCTTGTGAGGTTTGTGTTCATGATGAATGGAACATGTACATAGTTTACCTTAAAGTTGTTGTGTTTTACGGATATTAAAATGAAGAGCTTCTATTTAGATCCATTCCAGAGATTGACTGCAGGGGCATTTACTAGATATGTCACCTTTCATAAAAGATGAGATCCAGAGGCTACCTGGCCCTTTACAGATTCTGCCTATAGAACTTGTAGAAGTAAACACTAGAGGCATTAACAATATCAAAGAACGTTTTCATGCTCAGACATGGGAATGTGTCTCTTTCCCTACGCAAAAAAATAGTTCTTGAGGTAGTTAATCTTCATAGACATGTCATCAAGCAAGTCAATGTGATCATCCCTCCTTCCCTCCATTATAAAATAATTATGTTTTGCGGGTCAGAAAGCCAAAATATGGAGACAATTATCACCAAATCCAACGTACGATTATGCAAGATGGAGAATATCTAGCGCTTTCCCTTGTTAATATATTTAATAATCTCAATATTTATTTAAAAGTATCAATAGTATTTCGACGACATCACATTTTTCAAATCTCATGGTCGAAATACTATTGATACTTTTAAATAAATATTGAGATTATTAAATATATTAACAAGGGAAAGCGCTAGAGATTCTCCATCATGCATAATTGTACGTTGATGCTTATAGAGTGAAAAAACTGAAAGAATCAACTTATAAGGTCATTTTAATGGGGGGTGGAGAATTCAGGTCTTTGCAAATTCAAAGTATGGTGCATGTTGCATGAAGCAAGATGTTGAAAGTAGAGTTATGTTAGACACACTTAAATGCAACAAATATGAAAATTTGTACATGAGCTCTATTATTTGACTTAAGAGTCAGTTGTTTGAAGAGGCATGTTTTGTCAACTTGTGTTTGGTTGATGGTTTTGTACACCAATATGTAAGAGTACATGGACATATTCACATGATGTGAATTTTTTTTTCTTTGAAGGAGAAAAATGATGTGTTTTCAATTTGATGGTTTTGTTTGTGACAAGACATCACAAGATTTTACGAAGGTCCACTCTTGAGCGAGAGCCTCATGATTACAACCTATCCGTGAGAATCAAATGGGAGTGCATCCTTATTTTGAAAACAAGTAGGATTCTAAGCTACCTAGGACTCAAACCATCATTTTTAAATTTGAAATATAATTTTGTTGTTTCAATGCCTGAATCCACAACCCTAACACATGAAATCACTAATCTAATTACACATGAAATAAATAGTTATTTTCTCCAACATTAAAAATATAACTAAAAACTAAATTCAACGTAGTTGAAAGAAAAAGAAGCGCCATTGAAATGGTTTGCTGACAAATGGTTAAAGATTTCTTATCCAATTAAGGCCTAGCATGTATTTTGATGTTTCATGAATTTCTTTGCAAATTCAAAGTATGGTGCATGTTGCATGAAGCAAGATGTTGAAAGTAGAGTTATGTTAGACACACTTAAATGCAACAAATATGGAAATTTGTACATGAACTCTATTATTTGACTTAAGAGTCAGTTGTTTGAAGAGGCATGTTTTGTCAACTTGTGTTTGGTTGATGGTTTTGTACACCAATATGTAAGAGTACATGGACATATTCACATGATGTGAATTTTTTTTTCTTTGAAGGAGAAAAATCATGTGTTTTCAGTTTGATGGTTTTGTTTGTGACAAGACGTCACAAGATTTTGCGAAGGTCCACTCTTGAGTGAGAGCCTCATGATTACAACCTATCCGTGAGAATCAAATGGGAGTGCATCCTTATTTTGAAAACAAGTAGGATTCTAAGCTACCTAGGACTCAAGCCATCATTTTTAAATTTGAAATATAATGGTGTTGTTTCAATGCCTGAATCCACAACCCTAACACATGAAATCACTAATCTAATTACACATGAAATAAATAGTTATTTTCTCCAAAATTAAAAATATAACTAAAACTAAATTCAACATAGTTGAAAGAAAAAGAAGCGCCATTGAAATGGTTTGCTGACAAATGGTTAGATTTCTTATCCAATTAAGGCCTAGCATGTATTTTGATGTTTCATTAATTTCTTTGCAAATTCAAAGTATGGTGCATGTTGCATGAAGCAAGATGTTGAAAGTACATGAGCTCTATTATTTTACTTAAGAGTCAGTTGTTTGAAGAGGCATGTTTTGTCAACTTGTGTTTGGTTGATGGTTTTGTACACCAATATGTAAGAGTACATGGACATATTCACATGATGTGAATTTTTCTTTTCTTTGAAGGAGAAAAATGATGTGTTTTCAGTTTGATGGTTTTGTTTGTGACAAGACATCACAAGATTTTGCGAAGGTCCACTCTTGAGCGAGAGCCTCATGATTACAACTTATCCGTGAGAATCAAATGGGAGTGCATCCTTATTTTGAAAACAAGTAGGATTCTAAGCTACCTAGGACTCAAACCATCATTTTTAAATTTGAAATATAATGGTGTTGTTTCAATGCCTGAATCCACAACCCTAACACATGAAATCACTAATCTAATTACACATGAAATAAATAGTTATTTTCTCCAACATTAAAAATATAACTAAAAATTAAATTCAACATAGTTGAAAGAAAAAGAAGCGCCATTGAAATGGTTTGCTGACAAATGGTTAAAGATTTCTTATCCAATTAAGGCCTAGCATATATTTTGATGTTTCATGAATTTCTTTGCAAATTCAAAGTATGGTGCATGTTGCATGAAGCAAGATGTTGAAAGTAGAGTTATGTTAGAAACACTTAAATGAAACAAATATGGAAATTTGTACATGAGCTCTATTATTTGACTTAAAATTCAATTGTTTAAAGAGGCATGTTTTGTCAACTTGTGTTTGGTTGATGGTTTTGTACACCAATATGTAAGAGTACATGGACATATTCACATGATGTGAATTTTTTTTTCTTTGAAGGAGAAAAATGATGTGTTTTGAGTTTGATGGTTTTGTTTGTGACAAGACGTCACAAGATTTTGCGAAGGTCCACTCTTGAGCGAGAGCCTCATGATTACAACCTATCCGTGAGAATCAAATGGGAGTGCATCCTTATTTTGAAAACAAGTAGGATTCTAAGCTACCTAGGACTCAAACCATCATTTTTAAATTTGAAATATAATGGTGTTGTTCCAATGCCTGAATCCACAACCCTAACACATGAAATCACTAATCTAATTACACATGAAATAAATAGTTATTTTCTCCAAAATTAAAAATATAACTAAAAACTAAATTCAACATAGTTGAAAGAAAAATAAGCGCCATTGAAATGGTTTGCTGACAAATGGTTAAAGATTTCTTATCCAATTAAGGCCTAGCATGTATTTTGATGTTTCATGAATTTCTTTGCAAATTCAAAGTATGGTGCATGTTGCATGAAGCAAGATGTTGAAAGTACATGAGCTCTATTATTTGACTTAAGAGTCGGTTGTTTGAAGAGGCATGTTTTGTCAACTTGTGTTTGGTTGATGGTTTTGTACACCAATATGTAAGAGTACATGGACATATTCACATGATGTGAATTTTTTTTTTCTTTGAAGGAGAAAAATGATGTGTTTTCAGTTTGATGGTTTTGTTTGTGACAAGACGTCACAAGATTTTGCGAAGGTCCACCCTTGAGCAAGAGCCTCATGATTACAACCTATCCGTGAGAATCAAATGGGAGTGCATCCTTATTTTTAAAACAAGTAGGATTCTAAGCTACCTAGGACTCAAACCATCATTTTAAAATTTGAAATATAATGGTGTTGTTTCAATGCCTGAATCCACAACCCTAACACATGAAATCACTAATCTAATTACACATGAAATAAATAGTTATTTTCTCCAAAATTAAAAATATAACTAAAAACTAAATTCAACATAGTTGAAAGAAAAAAAGCGCCATTGAAATGGTTTGCTGACAAATGGTTAAAGATTTCTTATCCAATTAAGGCCTAGCATGTATTTTGATGTTTCATGAATTTCTTTGCAAATTCAAATTATGGTGCATGTTGCATGAAGCAAGATGTTGAAAGTACATGAGCTCTATTATTTGACTTAAGAGTGAGTTGTTTGAAGAGGCATGTTTTGTCAACTTTTGTTTGGTTGATGGTTTTGTACACCAATATGTAAGAGTACATGGACATATTCACATGATGTGAATTTTTTTTTCTTTGAAGGAGAAAAATTATGTGTTTTCAGTTTGATGGTTTTGTTTGTGACAAGACGTCACAAGATTTTGCGAAGGTCCACTCTTGAGCGAGAGCCTCATGATTACAACCTATTGGTGAGAATCAAATGGGAGTGCATCCTTATTTTGAAAACAAGTAGGATTCTAAGCTACCTAGGACTCAAACCATCATTTTTAAATTTGAAATATCATGGTGTGTTGTTTCAATGCATGAATCCACAACCCTAACACATGAAATCACTAATCTAATTACACATGAAATAAATAGTTATTTTCTCCAACATTAAAAATATAACTAAAAACTAAATTCAACATAGTTGAAAGAAAAAGAAGCACCATTGAAATGGTTTGCTGACAGATGGTTAGATTTCTTATCCAATTAAGGCCTAGCATGCATTTTGATGTTTCATGAATTTCTTTGCAAATTCAAAGTATGGTGCATGTTGCATGAAGCAAGATGTTGAAAGTAGAGTTATGTTAGACACACTTAAATGAAACAAATATGGAAATTTGTACATGAGCTCTATTATTTGACTTAAAAGTCAATTGTTTGAAGAGGCATGTTTTTTCAACTTGTGTTTGGTTGATGGTTTTGTACACCAATATGTAAGAGTACATGGACATATTCACATGATGTGAATTTTTTTTTCTTTGAGGGAGAAAAATGACGTGTTTTCAGTTTGATGGTTTTGTTTGTGACAAGACGTCACAAGATTTTGCGAAGGTCCACTCTTGAGCGAGAGCCCCATGATTACAACCTATTCGTGAGAATAAATGGGAGTGCATCCTTATTTTGAAAACAAGTAGGATTCTAAGCTACCTAGGACTCAAACATTCAAAAAATTCAAAAAAATTAAATATTACTTAAGATATGAATTTGGATGTGAAATAATCATAGCTAAATGTGAAAACAAAAATTATATATATTTGTTTTAACTCCAATGTACTATGGGCTTTAAATCTATGATACTATGGGAAATAGAGATCTATCCAAAAAGTATTTCTTTCAATATCAGTATAAATATACATAAAGTCTTGAATATTCTGCAATTTAATGAAACAATAATTAATAATCCATCTTTGAAACCATCTAAATAATAAGGAAATAACACGTGGAAACCAACAAGCACCATCAATTTACCAACCAACCAAATCCCCACTGATGGCAAGGGTTAGGCTGTTACATTTTATCTACATATAACCCAAATGATTTGGTTGTCCTTTGTGCTACTTCTTAGAAAAACTGCAAGATGAAAGTTACGGAAATTCACGATTGCGAAATTCTAGGTGTCCAAGAGGTGTAAGAAAAAGGAATAAAATAAAATAAAATAAAAATTATTTAGCTCCCAAGGTCTCCAACGAGGAACCAAAGAATATTTCTTTGTCAAGTTTGTCCTTAGAAAAGCTACAACATGAAAGCACGAGAAATTCACAATTACAAGATTCTAGGTGTCCAAGAGCTTAAAGGATAAAAAAATAATGAAAAAAACTGAAAACTTGAACTCGTAAGGTGTACAACAGGGAAACAAAGTATATTTCTCAAGGCCATTTTGTACTTAGAAGAGAAGCAAGATGAAAATAGAGAAGATTCACAATTGCAAGATTGTAGGTGTCCAAGAGCTTAAACAAAAAACTCAAGTTCTGAAGGTCTACAGAAGGCATGAGAGGCTTAATATTAAGCAAAAATAACCACCAAATATCTTCCTTGAAAAAAACAAAATAAAGGAAATAAAGAGTCACCAAATAACTAAAACATTGTTGTTTTGTGGAACCAAGATATAGTCAACAATATATGTGCTACACAAAAACAAATGTAAACACAATGGAAAACTGAAACATATCTCGCTATCAAATTCGTGAATTCTTATTTTAAGATGGTAGAACTTAAGTCTCAATTGTAATTGTATTCTTTCTAAAGTGTAATTCCAAGCTCATTAAGCATACTAGGTGACCAAATTTTTAAAGTAACTTGAGATTCACAACAAGAGATACACAACATGCACCACAATACACAATGTGCCCTTGTAGATAAGGATTTAGACAAATATACTTCAACAAAGATGGAATCAACCTTCAAAAAGAATGATATAATGGAAGCAATATATCAATACTAGTGTCCTTTTTCATTCCTTAATAGCTATGATGACCAGAAACTTGAAATGCTAGAGATTTTAGCACTTGAGAATGGAAGGGACCAAAAAATTATTGACCGCAATTGTTTGGTGACCTTCAACTTTATGGAAAATGTAGGACTACAGGGAAGTTCTCTTTGAACATGAAATATGTAATTTCATTCCAATTACCGATAAATAATATGTTTTATTTCTGAAATTATATATATATATATATATATATATATATATATATATATATATATATATATATATATATATATATATATATATATATATATATATATATATATTGAGGTCCAATGAATGACCACAAGGTTGGTCAATAGGATTCAAAAGTATAGACAATGTGATTTCATATTTATATTTCAAATTAAAATCAAAATTTTATAAAGTGCCTAAATCTTCTTCAAAGATTAACATTTCTAAGATTAGTGGAATCACTAAACAACATCATAAAAATATAACAATAGAATAGTGTACATGCTTCTATTCTATGGTTATCCCTCTATCCTTGTAACCTAGATCTATTTAAACATTAGCAGTTTTAGGAGGAGATCCCATGTCAAGTCTAACTTTGAATGAGTTGCACAAGGACTAACTAACTAACGTACATGTGTGAGAAAGAGATTAACAAGAAGTATATAAATGAAAAAGTAAGACAAGGGAAAAGCAGAGTAAGACATGAGAAGAGTAAGAAAACGCTAGAGCAGATTAGAGTAAGACATGAGAAGAGTAAGAAAACGCTAGAGCATAGTAGATTAAGACATGAGAAGAGTAAGAAAACGCTAGAGCAGAGTAGAGTAAGAACACGAACAGAACAGAACAGATAATGTATTACACAGCACATAACAGATAATGTATTACACAGCACAGGAACAGAACATATAATGTATTACACAGCACAGATAATGTATTAATGTATTAGTTGGTTTGGAATTGACTACCATATTAACACGCTACATGGCAAAGGTGAAAGGGTCTTGCAGACTGTACCACAACCATGAGATATTTTTTTATAAATTTTAGTGTCTATTGAAGTTGGATCTCTACTGTGCATTGCAAGTTTAGACCAGGCCATTGCCACACAAGCACTACACTAGATTATCCTTAGAAAATTCCAAACTCCACAAAACTTTTGCAGTGAAAATCGAATCACTGTGTGTCTTGGGAATTCGGCAAATCAGGCTTGATGTCGTGGAGCCAAGCAGGCTTATGTCAAAATATGTGAAAATCTAATCACTGTGTGTCTTGGGAATGGAGCAGATCAGGCTTGATGTCGTGGATCCAAGCAGGCTTATGTCAAAATATAAAGTTTTGCGCTGGGAAGGAGGTGATGTCAAGTTTTCATTTGAGTTGGTGCCGAAGTTGCTTTCAATTTTATGCTCTGTTTATAGATGAACAGAGCATCATTTTTTTGGTGTTAGTTTACAGGACAATGGCAGTCCAATTGTGACACTGGTAGGTTCTATGAATTATGCATTCAGTGTCCATCTATTGTTTGATTTTTGAAACTTCAGGGAATACAGGCAATGGAAGTCGTAGTCTTAAAAAAAATTACAGAATAATCTACAGAATTTAGATTTTGATAAGATTATGAATAATCTGCAGAATAATCTAAAAAATTTACAAAATAAGATTATGAATAATCTACAGAATAATCTAAAAAATTATGAATAATCTACAGAATAAGATTATGAATAATTAACAGTATAATCTACAGAATAATCTAAAAAATTTACAGAATTTACATTTTGATAATATTAAACTTACAATCTACATAAAAAACTAAACATACATATGAAAATATCAGATTCGTAATACCCGATGACCGTGGCAAACACCAGCACGGCGACGAGGATGACCGTGGCAAACACCAGCGCGGCGACGAGGACAACCGTGGCAAACACCAGCGCGGCGACGAGAAACAGCGACAGCACCACCGACAGAGAAAAGGCAGGAGAAACAGCGACAGCAACAGCGCGGGAACAATAAACCACATAACTTCGCGGGCGATTTATTTATAGAAAATAGTTTGGCCGAACTATTTTAAATGTAAAAGTTCGGCCGAACTCCATGTTCAGCCGAACTTTTATATAGGTTCGACCGAACTTTAGTTGCCGGTTTTCCAATCTCCGGCAAAAATTCTGTTTGCCCGCGCCGTCAGTAGGCCGTCAGGCTAAACGGAATCACGAGTTCGGCCGAACTATGTCCGAAAAAAATTTCAACCCGCAATTCTCACAAAAGTGTAACCGAGGTTCACGTTTCCGCCCATATATATATATATATTTGTCGCGCAGTGCGCTCGAGCCGTTCAGCTCGCATAGGTTTGCGGTGTTGTCTGTAAATTTACAGGCCGCACCACAACCGGTGCTAATGGTATCTGAACCGGTTCCGGGGCGGTACCACGAGGCACACCATTTTATTTTAAAAAAATTTAAAAAGTGCAGTGCGGTCGTTTACGAGGCCGCACTGTTGACAATGTGGTATCGCGGAAACTCGATGCGTTGATAGAATTATCCACCCCGTTGCGCGTAATGTTATTAGTGCACATCATACCGCAATTCAACATTGTCAACGGTTTGGCCTGGTAAACTGGTGCTAAGGGTATCTGCACCAGTTCTGGGGCGATATCAAAGGCACACTGTGTTATTTTAAATTTCTTTGAAAAGAGCGGTGCGGTCGGTTACCAGCCACACCATTGACCTAGTTGAATAGTGGTGATGCGATGCGTTGACCAAAATAACCGCCCCGGGACAACTATTTTTGTCAACGCACGGCTTATCGTATTTGGCTTGCATCAACGGTGTGGCCTTCTAAAATACAACACCGACGACTATGTACGGTGGCAGGAGGGCAGTGCGCTGACTTAGCTATATGCCTCAGGGCGTATAGTGTAGTCAGTGCACCACCCTCCTGACATTGCACGTAGTGAACGGTGCACTAAAAACATTTTCTGGAGCATCGCCCCCAGTGCACAGAATATCATTAGGTGCACCGTATCTGATGCGCTATGTTGAAAGACGCACCAGGACCAGCGTGTGACTGTGTTTTTGGTGCACCGATTATTGTTTTATTTATTTTTCAAAAAATATTTATATACGTATATTTCTAAATACATGTGTCATTTAATTAAAAAAATGTGTTTAATATGTCAATCATTCAGAGACGTGAAAGGAGAGAAGAAGGGAAACAACAACAACAACAGGCAGAATAGTATAACATGGTTCGCTTGTGGGAGGCAAGAGAGAGGGAGAAATATGCGTACCCTCGCCCTATTACAGCAGCAACACAGGGGCTCCTAAGGCAGGTAGGCCTCCTCAAGTTCTATGAGGAGGCTACTTCCCTAAACTCCCATAGTTTTTTTTTTAGACATCTTGTCCAAAGTTGGAATGCCCAGCAACAAGTTTTCCGGGTTGATATGCCCACTGAGGAGGATGTATATTTTATTACAGGGCTATCGAGGATAGGGGTGGATTTTCCCTCATTCCCCGAGGTTCCAGCTGACTGTGTGGCAGGGAGTCAGTTAGTTTACTCCCAGAGATACATTGGAGCAAATTTAGTATCCCTTGCAGATTTTCAGGTGGCTAGAGGGCAGTTACGTATTGGTGCGTTTGGTCGTGAGGAGGTCCAGTGTCTCTCACTTATCATTTCGACCATTTTCACACAACACCAGTGACGGGCAATGCATTAATTGCTCGCTTTTATATTATGTTGATTCTTTACTACAACATCCACGACTTGTCAAGTGGTCTGCCATTTTTTTGCGATAGTTTTGTACAACATTAGATAGATGTCGTGCTCATGCACAAGGGAGGGTCAACTTCCCTTTTGCTTCAAAGAATTTTTGTTTATTTTTTGAGAGGTTTCCAGAGACAAGGCCTAGTTTTCCTCACCAGCCTTGTAGGCTGGTTACTGAGGCATGTATGCACATGTGGGGGCAAATGATGCTCAAGAGGGAGGAGACTCTTTTTCCAGCGAGGATATCAGATGATGCACTGGAGTTTCTAGCCAGTGTTGATGATAATCCCTTCATTATGGTCCCCTGTCCTTCTGCAGGGTTGGATTGGCGATGGTGTGCCAACATCCTCTTCACATCTGATGAACTTCCAGACGATAGAGGTAATATTACTGTTTTATTTAAATTTATTCTAGCATGTTCTTTAACTTGTTTTTATTAAATTGTGTAATGAAATTGTCTAATTATTGTTATGTACTTGTATATATTTTGCAGACATTGGCTCTTTTGATGGCGAGGAGATGCCGCCACCACCACTTGATCCAAGTGTGGATCCTGATGACGATGAGGGCATGCCAGATGCCGAGGATCATCAGAAGGCCGATGCAGATCAGATACCTACTCCTACTGGTGCCCAGTGCGCGGTCGACTTAGTGACGTTAGATACAGGATGGAGTTGGGTGACCAACTCATTGAATTGATTGTTGAGGCGGGCATCAGGCCCGCTCATTACATAGACATAGAGGCTGATGATAGGCTATTACGGATGTGGAGAGGCATGCCGCGTGACATGTACAACCTGATGCGGTATGTTGTAGGAGTTACGACAGCTTTTACGCGACTGACGAGGACTATTGCACATTACGATCGAGCCGCAGCATGTGATGGATATTCTGCGAGGCACATCGTACCATCATATCATGATCGTTCACCTCGCACCGCGCTAGATGAGCATGAGCCTCCACTAGCATCTAGCATCAGTCATCATGGAGATGAGGCTGAACCATCGACCACTAGTACTGATATTGATGTTGTACTACCACCAGTTGATCCATGACATTTATATTACATTTGTATATTTTTAACATTATTCAGTTATATATATGTGTGTGTGTGTGTGGTCCATGTATTTTATGTTCCTGTTGCAATTGTACTTAATTTACATGTTGGTGATCACCGTGATGTGTATGTTGTTAGGTCATGTTAGATATGTTCATTTAATGTGCAGCTTGCAGATAGATGTGTATGTGATAGCATGAGTTATTTGACATGAGATGTATATTTGATGTTTCTGTTGTGATGATGTTAATATATAATGTTAGTTGTGTTATGTTAGATGATCATGATCACGATGATGCAATTGGCGATTTTGAATGTGCTTTTTTAGTCAAATATGACGTTTGTACGATGGTTATCATGAACGTGATGTTTATTAATTAATTTAGTACCAAATGATCATGACATTGTAAAATTGTAATATTTGTAATTCTAATTGTATTTAAAATTCTAAAATTGTAATTGTAATTGTAATTTTTAAATTTGTAAAATTGTAATTGTAATTGTAATTTTTTAATTTGTAAAATTGTAATTGTATGTGTAAAATTCTAAAATTGTAATTGTAATTGTACGTGAAATTATAAAATTGTAATTGTAATTCTAATTATAATTATAATTGTAATTGTATGTAAAATATTTGTAAATATTTAATTGTATTAATGTGAAATAAATTTATTACAATTTTTAAATTTGTAAAATTTAAATAATTGTAAAATAATAAATCTAGAATAATATGATTTATTGTAACATAATAAAGTTTACAAAATAATGCAAATAAATTCATGTACTTTAGACTTATCATTGTTTTATTATGATCTTAGATACAAAAAAAAGAATTAATTTATACAGTACGCCATTGTTTTTTAGATCAACATAATTGCAAATTATCAAGTGAATTATTTATTTTAACATTAACACAATGCAAATTACCAATTAATTCAAAATACTTATTATATTAATATTTCGAAAAACCCATCTTAAAAAGTATAAATATTGATGAAATAACACATGTACCATATCACTCTCGATTCTCATGATCACCCTCATTATCTTCTAGCTCGTATGGCATGATAGCACTATTGTTCTCAAAAATATGTTTTGATTTAGGGTCATGTGTCAATACGAACCACCAATCCCTATCCAACAAATTTGGGTAAAAAAACACCTGGTTGTAGTGTTTAGGGAAAACATAGGGCTCCTTAGCTTCATCCCACATCTCTCTAGAGTTGATACATATCAGCCTACTATCGTGATCTTCCTTTACATTATTCTGATCAAAAGTGTCCCACCACTTGCACCTAAAAATAACACATTGGAAAGAAGAAAAATCCACTTCAATGATCTCTTGTATCTTTCCGATGTAACCTAAAGTCCCTCGTACTAGGTTTTGATCACGATGGCTAGATCGACTAGATTGATCAAACTCGACTTCCACTCCACAGTCTTGTGTGATGTTTCCAACATCGGAATTTTCTGTGTGAAAATGGTGTTCATATGCCCACTAGATGGGAACAAATGCACCTATTATAAAAAAGTTAAAAAATTCATAGTGTCACGTGTCTTATAAATAATAATCCAACAATTAAAATATGAAATTTATATGTCTTAATAAGTTTCAAATTTACATATAAATTAAAAATATTATTACCGAGTTGCTGCACCCAATCCCTACATTTAGTGCATCCTCTTCAGCACACGGGTAACGACTGGTAGCACCGTATTTCTCTCTGACTTGGTCAGCAACCCAACTGTTGGGGTATATTTTTGGCATATTTTCTTTTAAATGATTGGGATAAGGCACACTTATACCATTCAATCGTCTGAATTCTTTCCTGTCACTATCCCATTTCATCCTGTTTTGTTCGTACAATGCGACCCACAGTTGTGTCGCTTCAGAATTGTAAAGAATGAATTTATTGATTGCTTCAATTTCTGCATTCGTTGATGAAATAAAACCAACATTATATAGTACTTAGAGATCAAAATATACATTATATCGAAGTTCAACATGAATATTAATTACTTTTTGTAAATTTGAAAAATTATAGGTCGCTTACTCTTTATCAAGTGCTTTTTTCCACTCGTTTGGATAAACTCTCCTTCTCTTTTGTCTTCATCTATTTCATCATCCCAAATCACCGCACCTGTTCTATTGTCGATCTGCTTGATGTACTCACTATCATAATAGTTCATACGATATGTATCCCTCTGCCATAGACCCCTCGGGTTTTGCCCTTTGTCGAACAAAACCTTTCAATTTCTTCATGTACCTCTCTAAGAAGAACATCCAAAGACAAGAAACAACCCCAACTAATTGAACCTCATCTTCTAGGTGGATTAGAAGATGAACCTGTAAGTCCATGAAACTCGTCGACAGTTCCTTCTCAAACATACAAACAATCTCAACTATCTCTTGACGCCACCATGGAATGCTAGCCACATGAATCTCCTTTGACGTGATCCAACGTACAAATGCAGATAATTTAGATATGGCACATCCTAGGTCTTGATGGAATTCATGTTTCACACACCCATGCATGAACAAAGGATAATTACACTGCAAAGTTATAAACACGTGCAATAATATACAAAATTAGTTATGTTTTATGATCCCTGCATGGGATAAAATTTATCAATATAAAAAATAATAAAACCATGCTTTTGAAATTATATGTACTCTTAGAAGATTCAAATGGTCATGTGATTTCAACCCCAACAAATGGTCATCCATGGTGAAGCAGCGTCGTAGTGAAGACCATATGAATTTGGCACCCTCACATCCATTATAACTTCCTTTGCCAAAGATATATCATCTTTTTTTAAAATCCATGGGACATCACCTTCTTTGAAAAACCATGAATTAGAGGGACCAGAGCCTGCCTTTGATCCAATACCTTCTAATCGTCTTGGCCAATCTTTCTTTTTAGTTTTTGAATTAATAAGATATTTCTTAACAACCAATGTGTCACTTTGTTTCGATGATATGTGCCTCCATAAAGAAGATGAAACATTTTTAAATATATGCATGGGATCTAATAAGTGGGCAATCTTAAGATGCTCCTAATAGGGGAGGTCATAAAATATATATTTCCTTTTCATCCCAATGGGAAATTTCTCAACATAGGTGTCGAAGAAATCTGGATCGTCGAACATAGGCTCCCCATTTGAATCGAACATTTCTATGAACTCCTTCTCCTTCTCCTTCTCTCTCTCATATTCTCTAAGCCATTCAGCTAGTGTCATAATTGGAGGCCTTTTGTAAGGGTGTTCTTCTGGTAGGAATACCCTGGAGCAATCATACATTGGCTTTCGTAGGTCCTTGGACCATGTAGCTTTCAGAGAAGGTCCACAACATTTACATCCAAAATACCCTTTTGTTACAAGACCTGCAAGATTATATTTGTATACATTAATTAATATGCATGGCACGTTAAAGGATATCATGAAGATCAGAACAAATATTACAACGAATTAAATAACTAATATGTGAAAGAATATTGTTACATATATAAACAAATCAATAAATTAAACATGTAATTTACCAAAGCAAACTCCTAAGCCTGGATAATCATGTGTTGTCTAAGCACATATGCCATACAACGTAAAATTCCTCTCTACTGTGATGGGTCTTGATACATCATATACATTTATCCCATCCCATAATTCCTTTAATTCATCTACCAGTGGTTGTAAGTAGACATCCATATTCTTCACTTTTCTTCTACCAGGGACTATGAGAGCCAACATAAGATTTTCATTCTTCACGAACAACCATGGGGGGATATTTTTACTGATCACTACTACAGGCAAAATAGAATAGTTGGTGTTGTGGAGGGAATATGGGTTGACGCCATTTATGGCTATGCTAAGTCGTAGACTTCGTACTTCATCCTTGAATTTTTCGAGCCATGTATCCTCTATATGTTTCATGGCTATTGAATCAGTTGGGATTCGCATAACTCCCAACTCACTTTTGTGTGAGGCATGCCATCCCTGCAACATAGCTAATTCTTTGCAACGAAAGAGCCTTTAAATCCTTGGGATTATAGGCATGTGCCTCAATATCTTAAAAGGAGGACCAGTACGTGATTTACCCTTCTTCTTTTATTTATCATACCTGTCATGCCCACATTTCGGACACATCTCTTTGTCTACATATTCTCCTCTATATAGAATACAATCATTTGGACATGCATGATATGATATGTACTCAACACCCAACATTTTCAACAATATATTTGCCTCTTCGTAGCTACCGGGCAAGACATTATCACTCGGAAGAACCTTATCTTTGAATAACCTATAGTTGGTGATCATGGAAAAATATATTAATAAATGTACATTAATTTCGATATAATTATTAACGTTCATAAAATTTACCATTTGTAATGTTCATTGCAGTATATTGATTATATTTCAAATTTATATAAGGGGAGTACTTTATGGTAACTTACCTCAAAAGTTCCAAGAAACATGCATTAAAAAAGCCAAACTTTGCTTTCAAGTTGTACAGTAACATCATTGTCCCCAACTGGATAGACTTTGACTGACCGCCAGGTCCAAAGAGAGGGGTGGTGGAAGCAAATTTAAGGCTTTCGAAAAAGGTGTCAGCAATATGAGCATCATCCCCTAGCTGATCATCATCTTGGAATGAATTTAACAATATTGTCTCCATGGCAGTTGTATCCCTTAAGTAATCATCCATACCAACCTCTATTTGGTTGCCTCCATTTCCAGCTTGTGAAGAACTACTATTGATGTATTCATTCCTAATTGGTGAATCTGGGCATAGCGGGAATTGAATCGGTGGTTGATTCAACCATTCTTGGTATCGTTCCTCTCTAATTTTTTCTCTTAATTCAGTCTTCTCTCGATTTGACATTGTCATGGGGTGCAACGGAAGATGGTAGGTAGGTTGTTCATCATCACTAGAATTCTAATAATTAAAAAAATAAAAAAATAAAAAAATAAAATAAAATTGAACATGATTAATACAAAATATATGATATCAATTAGTAACCACGTTGACAATATTGCATGATTATAAATTGGTTTGACGTTGAAATAATTACATATTAATCAATATATATATATATCAAAAAATTATAATTATAATTACCATCATTGTCTCGGGATTGTGGCTAGAAGATGCAATATTGTTACAATTGGCAGGGTGAGGTGGTTGTCCATTTTCATCTACCAAATGTGCCTTGCGGTATGCAGCTTTTGATAAGAACTTCCGACGTTTTGGAGCAGTTTGAATATTTTGTGCATCTGAACTCGATGTTGAGTCTGCATGAACCTGCAAATTTGTATACATTATAAATTTAATTAAGTTGTGCATGATTGACTGCATGGATAAAAAACATAATTTCAATTAGATAGTGAAAAAATAAAACAAATCTGAAGTAAATATTCGGTCTCCAGATGGATAGGGAGAACTCTATGATGGACTTTGAAAAATATTATGGAATGAGCTGGATTTTGAAGAATTGTCCATTACATATACTATATGATATTTTCTCCCTGCATTTGAGAAAAACAATAATAAATTTTGGTGCACAAACCTAAATGTAATTTCGATGCGTAATGTACAGATAACTACACCGGTGCATTTTTGGTATTGCGCACCGGTGTCGTTTTATAACCCGATGCACTGGTGCGGTTTGATTAAAGGATGCACTGGTAAACGAATAACCGCAAATAAAAAAAATCGCAACCCTATTTTCTTTACGTGTTAAAAAAAACGATAAATTGAAAAATGGGCAGCAAAATATTTTCGAAAATCTAATTTCATAAAACATTTCTTTAAATACTAAACACTTTTCATTATTTCACTATTTTTGCAAAAAAATTCAGCCAGAGATTTGCACGATACATACATGGAGAAAACAGAGCACGAGAGCACTATGGAGCAGCGAAATACGTTCGAATAGAAGTAATTAGACAATCAGAATTCCAAACCTCTGGTGATTCAAACCTTGTACCATAGAATTTCAAACGATGTAAGTAAAGTTGATTGTTTTTTTGTACTTTTTTATGCAGTTTTTTTTATGCAGTAAAATAAAAAATCAAAATCTATTGTTTTGTTTTATTTTTTCTGTAGTTTTTTCTATGAAGTAAAATAACAAAATCAAAGTTTATTGTTTTTTTTAATTTTTTTCTACAATTTTTTTTACCTTTTCTGCAGTTTTCAGAAATAATAATAATAATAATAAAAATAAAAATAAAAAAATAAAAAATAAAAAAAATCCATTTTTAGAAACAAAAACCCTAGATTATTTTTGTTTTTGCCATTTCTTCTCCCTCTTTCTGTAATTTCAGAATTAGGGCTTTTCAATTTAGATTTATAGGGCTTGTATAGTCATAAGACATCCAACCCACGGGACGAATTGCATAGTCGGATCCCAATCCATGTTGGCCCTTGCGTCATCTAAAAAAAAATAGATTTTTTTCGTCAGTGCGCCCTGCGTAACATAGCGCACCGGTGCACTCTGTTATATAAGCGCACCGCGAAAGTACAGTGATAAAAAATAAAATAAAAACAAAATATGTTTTTATTAGTGCGCCATATGTAACATATGGCACCGGTGCACTATTTCATTTTGGCGCACCGCAAACGTGCTTTTTTGCAAAAAAACCATTTTAGAAACAAACCCTACATTCTTTTTGTTTCTGCCCTTTCTTCTCCCTCTTTCTGTGATTTCAGAATTAGGGCTTTTCAATTTATATTTATAGGGTTTGTATTGCTAAATATAAGCCTAAGACATCCAACCCACGGGAGGACCTGCATAGTCGGATCCCAATCCATGTCGGCCCTTGCGTAAATTTAAATATAAAAAAATATTCGGTGCGCCCTGTGTACCTAAGCGCGCCGGTGCACTCTACTATCCTAGCGCATCGCGCAAGTACTATGATAAAAAATTAGAAAAAAAAAAAATTATTTTTTCTCAGTGCGCCATTTGTAAAATATGCAGCCGATGCGCTATTTCATTATGGCGCACTACAAACGTTCTGTTTCGAAGAAATAAAATAAAATAAAATTTCAAAAAATACAAACCTTACATTCATTTTGTTTCTGCCATTTCTTCTCCCTCTGTCTGTGATTTTAGAATTAGGGCTTTTCAATTTAGATTTATAGGGTTTGTATTGCTAAATATTGACCTAAGACATCCAATCGATGGGATGATTAGCATAGTCGGATCCCAATCCATGTGAGCCCTTGCATGAATTTAAAAAAATATATTTTTTTTTATTAGTGCGCCTGGCGTAACAGAGTGCATCGGTGCTCTATATTATACAAGCGCACTGCATAAGTAATGTGATAAAAAATTAATAAACAAATTTTTTTTTATCGATGCGCCATATGTAAAATATGGCACCGGTATATGCTACAAAAACTAACACTAGAAGATTTTTATTATTTTATCATGGTTAACTGGTGCGGTGATTGACATGAAACGAACCGGTTCTCCTTATTGACATAGAGCACCGTGCGGTCTATTAAATTGTTTGTGCGGTGCGTTTGGAAGACAACCACACACCGGCGTCGATGCTTACACCATGAATAGCGCACCAATTTCTTGAGATTTATTTTTACTTGAAAATTTGAAAATTTATTTATAAATTTATTAATGAATGATATGGTACAGGTTTGAGATTGATAAAGAAATGACTAACAAGAGATCAAGTAACAAAAAGGCAAGTTATTTGTAAAAAAATTTACAAAAAATGTTATTTTTGAACTATATGTAAGTTTAACTAATATGTATTGTTTATTGTGTATCATGCAGAGCCACAAAATGACGAAGCTCGACAAGATTATTTCTGATCTAGGACCATAAGAGCGTAAAAGCTTGATGGAAAAATTGCAAAAAGATGAATCAGGTGAATGAAAAAATATTATCGATCCAATATGAGTTTCTTTTTTTAGTTTTCATTAATAATATAATTAAAATTATTAGATAACATGTGTGAAACAGTCTATTAATTCACATATGTTTAATATTCTACAGGGACCAACAACTCAGAAAATGAATGTTGTTCTAAGAAAAGAAAAAAAAATAGAACATGCAAATGAAAATGAATTGTTCCTTAGCTTATCTAGAGTGGTGTTGGAGGTTAACGAAAGGGGGAAAATCTTTTACAAAAGTTTGAGGGATCTAGTGGAACGAATATATAGACGTTCTTTCCACTTACAATGCAAAAACCAATCCAATGATTCCAAGAACCAAATTTTATCTAAACTACAGGAAGAGTTTCCAGAGAATTGGTCAATGAGACATGTTAGACTTTTAATAGCAAAAACGTACAACAACAAAAAAGAAAAAATGAAAAAGTAATATTCCTTTAGATGTTTGTCTAGAATTATTTATAAATATCACTTTTGTTATACTTACTTTTCATATATCAATATAAAAATTAAATAGTTTATTGTCATGTTACATTTTCAGGAAGATTATGAAAATCTCAAAAGATGAACGAGCTGATATCAGAAATATGCTAGTAGGAATGTCCAAAAAGGTGTACAAGGAGATGGTCGAAGAAATGGAAAAAATTGCATCGCGGGAGGAGCCATCTCAACAACAACGTGCTTTAAATGTAATATGTAATCATTGAATTTTTTGATCATTAGGTAAAATAAATAAACAATTTAGCATTAAATATTAATTTTCAAGCATTTTCTTGTAGAAAAGAAAAGAAAATGGAACCCATTCAGCACATAAAACAGGACGACAAGGAAGAAAAGGATTGATATCTAAGTTTGTGAGTAATTGTTACTTCCTTATAACAACTTAACTAGATTTCATTTTTGTATTTTTAAGTTGTTTTACAAAAATCAACATTGAATGTCTCCAAACAGGTGCTAACATACAAAGAAGAACCATCAGAGGAATTGATTGAAATTGGTTTAAATATGGGCTGTGCGTATATGTTGGCATATCAGAACTTAATTGTGGAATTTTTAAGCATCTATGATCTTGTTTTACTTAGCTCCTTCTATAATTAATAGAAAAAATAAATCTTTTATATCAAATATATGATTTCTTATGGGGTATAAAACTTGTAGGAAACAAAGTATGACACTGCGCCAACAGATCAAATCTTGAAAGATGGCATGTTACATGGTTTTGAAAGAATGTGTATAGTTTATGAGTCAATTGTTGCATTGGTACGTCATTTATTTTTTATTTACATTGATGTATATTATTTAATATTGCAATTTTCATTATTCTCACCAATGTATATACACTCATTATAGTTTATTTTTATGTTTGTAGATGGAAGGTGAAGAAGAAGAAAACAATCAACACCGTGAACAAAACATTCCTGAAAATAACCCAAGTCATGGAAGTAGCTCTAGCAGTGACAGTAGTTCAAGCGAAGAATGATGATCACTATGTTTGGATATAAAGCAAGGCGTTGTATTTTTTGAAAAATGTCTGTGAAATCAAACATTTTCTTTAATGTAATGGACATAGTGTCCCAATTGAAAGATAAAGTGATACCAATAACTGTCCCATTTTGTATGACAAAGAATGTCTTATTCATATATATATAATAAAAATGTTTTAATTTATTCTATTGCGTTCTCCATTGTCGTTCTCAAATGCACTAATAAAAATTTAATTCATATGAATATTGTTATAAGATATATATGTGTCGACTTCTGATGAATAATGAATTTTAAAAAACTACAATAATTATGATATGATATAACAAATTAATCCAAACATCACATTCAAATGCATTAATAAAAATTTAATTAATATGAATATTGTTATAAGATGTGTCGACTTTTGATGAATAATGAATTTAAAACAATCACAATAATTTCACTATCGCATGTCGATGTTTCTAAAAATACAAAATGAAAACCAGCGCGTGTATTCTTATACCGGTGTGCTTGTATTCTTAAGCGCACTAGTGCGTTTTTACGACCTATGGGCACCGCACAAATACCAAAACCAGTTAAAAATATCGAGGCATTTGTGCGGTATGGCGCTCTGGTGCGTTTATGTCTATATACGCACCGGTGTCGTTTTACGACCTATGAGCACTGCATGAATACCGATACCAATTATAAATCTTGGTGCGTTTGTGTGATACTATGCACCAAGGCATTTTTGTGTCTATACGCATCGGTGCATTTGGATGACCTATAGGCACCGCACGAATACCGATACCAATTATAAATCTCGGTGCATTTGTGTGATACTACGCACCGGGGCGTTTATGTGTCTATACGCACCGGTGTATTTGTATGACACATTTGCACCGCATGAATACAGATACCAACTATAAATCTCGGCGCATTTGTTTGATACTACGCACTGATGCGTTTCTATAAGTATACACACCGGCGTGTTGATATGACCTATGGGCACCGCTCAAATCCCAAGACCAATTAGAACGGCTACATGTGTTGTATCACTAACACTATGCCCAGTGTTGTTTTATACCTTAACGGCCCGGTGCATTCTCCTTCAACCACCTCGGGGCTTCGGCTACAAGTACACACTAGTGCGTATAATCCTGATTAGCGCACTGATGAAAAAAACATTCGTAATAACCTCCAGCCGCCCTTTTTTTTAGTTGTGTTGAATTTCCATTAAAAGCTCCACCAAAACCTCCATAACCATAAACGGATGTGGTAGCATATGTTTTTTTGACAATTTTGGCCAATTTTATAACACTAAAAACCTCCTTTATAACCTCCGCTAGAGGGTCTTTTCCTTGTAGTGATAGGAGAAAAGGAAGATGAAGAGACAAGAATATGCATGCAAGGGAAATTAAAGAGAAAATGAAAGAAAAGAGGAAAAGGAAATGAAGAGACATCAGACATCAATGAAAAAAATGTACCTCATAAATAGTTGACAACTTTTGATTAGTTTCAAAAATTGAACTCCAAGAGGAGAGGGACAACACCTAGACATAAGCAAGTAAGCAAGCAAAGGAAAATAAGGGAGCAAAAGAGGAAGTTTGGACAACATCACTAATAGCATAAAATAGTTGTGGATTTGTAGGTAGAAATGTTTATGTGTGATTTAGTGTGTTGGGATTTGAATGCATGTTACATGCATTTGGTCATCTGGTTACTTTGTTGTCATTGGCATGGGAATTTCCTGGATTGACATTGGTTTCAACCTTGCCTTGTCATTTCTTGGATAGCCATGATGTAGTGTGTTCCTTGTTTTGGTTAAGTTTTGGATGGTCGGTAGATTTTGGATCTTGGTTGAGGTGGTCTTAGGAAAATTCCCAACGGTCAAGTGTGGAGATGGGATTTCTCCTGGAACTCTTTACATTTGGGTGGAGATAGGAAAATCCCTCTAGGTGTGGTGAGGAAAGTCTGAGGCATCCAAGCTTGTTTGGTTTTTGTGATTTCTGGACCGGTTTAGGTGAAATCACTATGGTTGAGGGTTGAGGTGGTTTAGCCTCTGGAAATCCTGGTTGATTTAATGAATCAATGAGCATATATGCATTCATGAGATAAACTTACTTTGTTTACAAAGTGTTTGCATAAATGAATATTGTGTGTTTTGTAAGTTTGAGCAATATTAGAGTCTGGAAATTGATTTTGGAGGTTCTTGTAGTTGGATGATAGAGCTATGGGTAGTTCTGGGTAGTTGGCCTGGAGGCTAGCCTTGAAATTCTGGAATAGGGCTTCTGGACGCACCCTTAGATTATGGAAATTTCGGTTGTAGCTGCATGGAGGGTGAGTTGTGTGTGCAGATGGAGCCTTTTGGCCACATGCACAGGCCTGCATGCATGCGACTAGGAGGTAAAATGGGTGAAAAAGTTGGTTCCTGCTCAGGGAAAGGTCATGAGTGAGATTTATCTGATGTCTGGATGATCATGTGTCCCTCGAAGGTTGTAGTAAGTTTGGATATTTGGACCCCACTTCCACAACTAGAACTTGGATGTTGGGTCATGTCATAGTAACTCTCAGCTCATGTTTACCCTGGAGAGCTTGTCAAAGTGGGTAAGTGTCGGGTGGGGTGTTACAAAGTGCATGGAAAAATTCCTATACTCACCTCATTAGTCATTACCTAGCTCCTAATGTATCGTGCTCTATATAAATAAAATGAACTTATGAATGTCTCAACCTTGATGATAAGTAAATTGTTGAATCTTTAAGAGCGGGGGGGGGGGGTGGGGAGGGGGTGGAAATCATTAAGCAAGTTGGTTACCCAAGTTATGCAAGAAAGAAAAAGAAAATAATTAAAGTAAAAGGCACATAAGAGAGGTGGTAAATATAGGTCGAGGAAAGGGGAATCTGAGGCCTCCATAATCGCTACTCTTCAAATCATTACACTCAAGGTGTTGGACCTCATTCAATTGTTACCATGACAATGACATATTCCATGAAGTCTTTCCCATTCCATGCTCAACTTTAATCACATGCACCTATGGATTTATGTTCCTCCCTAGGAATTGTCCTTCCCCTTGTGGTTGGAAGCATATAATAGGGCTCATTGGACATAAGTGCAGCAACTTGCTTACAAATCATCAACTATAAAGACATTTGAAGGCAAGGCTTGTGTGAAGCATTTTGGTGCCCTTTGCATTAAATATGGTCCACTGTGATACTTTTATGGTTTCTTTACGTAATGATATTGATCTTACTTGATCTTGAGGGTATGTCTCAGGTGTTTTCTTCCAAATGCATTGGATATTCCTTCAGAGGTGGCTTGATACCTTTGCAACACTTTGAAGAGGATGTCTAGCCTAGCACGAGAGCACTTATAACCTTGTAGCCACAACGTTTCCCACAAAGATATGAGTGTTGGGCCTTGAGGATCGCTTGCATGGATGCATGACACCTCCTACGCCTCTAAATGATGAAATGATGAGCTAAGAAGTAAGGGATTCATTAGGATTGATGGCGTATCCTAAAGGACCTAGGATACCCCCAAGTTGGCCTTGCACCTTCTTGATTGGCGTTGCCTTGTTCCAAAACCCAAATGACGATGATGATGACTTGAGACACTTTGGGAGGGATGGTAGACCTTCTCTTTATGATGACATCATACTCTAGGGTTGCAACCTATGAGTATAATGACATCATACCCTAGCCATTTAAGTAGGCATTGCATATATTAATGTTTGAAATGTAAAAACTATGATTTTATGAATGTTTTACCCTCAATTTTAGGGTTGACTTTTAGGTCTTATTTGTTAAGTGACACAACAATAAATGAGATTTATATTTAAATAGGCATTGCATATATTAATGTTTAAAATGTAAAAACTATGATTTTATGCATGTTTTACCCTTAATTTTAGGGTTAACTTTTAGATCTTATTTGTTAAGTGACACAAGAATAAATGAGATTTATATGTCTTTTTATAAATAAGTGTTAGGGGTACATTTATGATGAAAATCTTAATTTGAAGTGTGATTTTACTAATACAATTTTGTTCATGAACAACCACTGAAATTAAAAACCATTAAAAACCATTAAAATAACATTAAAAACCATTAAAAACATTTAAAAACCATTAAAATAAGAAATAAATATTAGTCATTATATTTATGATAATTTGAAAACTAATTTATTTATTAAGCATAAAAAATGCAAAAAAATATATAATATTTGAACTTATCATTATATCAAACCTCATATCAAAATCTATAATAACAAAGTTTCAAACCTCATGTGTATGATGACTAAAAATATCAAAATCCACAATATATGATATTCTTGAATCATAAATAACCATGACATTTTATAATTTTTTTTTTAAATTAATCTTTATATTATTCAACACAGAAATATAATAAATAAAGTAAAACTTCAAACCCCAGAAATATAATAAATTAAAACTTCGAACCCCATAAATATAATGATTAGCAAATATTTTTATGATCTTACCTGACATAAGTTTAAAATACTTCTTTGTATTAAATAAAAGTAAATTCTCATAAAAATAATGTATTAATTAAAAAATAATAAATATATTTTATTAATATTAATTTATAAATAATGTATTGTTTTACACGTGTCATGATTTTGGTGAAAAAGACTGGATACAACTTGGCTCGGCAAGAGATTCATCGAGAACATGGACAAAGAAGCTCTTATAATTATCAATGGAAGATACTACGAGCAAGCTCACAAAAACCAGAATTGAGGGACAAGAGCTATTAAGTGGTTTTCACCTCTACCTAAGTGTTTTTCACCTGATGCTTACAGCGGTTGTTTCCAATTAACCAACGCGAGAGCTTTTAACAAATTTCAAATTTTAAATTAAAGCAATGCCCATGCTTTCTTGAAAATTTGACTTTCAAAATAAAATTTCAGAAAAGCTAACCGTTAAGAAAAGCATAAAAAGATGGCATGATTCATTATATATATAGAGCTCACCTCTCAATTTCATTGATGTATATTTCGGTTATCTCTGATCTTCTCTCAGGCATTGGTGGTTTGGCATGTTATGATTCAATGTGCGGGGCGCTCCATTTTTCTTTCTGTGCGTTTTTTCTTTCTTTTTTCTGTGCGTTTTTTCTTTCTTGTTTGTATTGTATGTTATTACTGTGGTTATGCATGGTGTGTTTGTGAAATCAACGCCTGTGAGTGAGAGCATAGAACAGAGAGGAAAAGTTTCTGGCCGTTCAATTGCTGAACCAAACAATCTCCATTTCTCTTTTTGTTGGATGGATGAGGTGAGGAAGATTTGGGTACGTTTGTAATTTTTTGATTTGATTTCTTAATATCAATTGCAATTGCTATAAATAATTCTCTCGTTTTTGTTTAAATAACCTTGTAAACTTTTTGTGTTAATGGTGTTTTTTTAGGTTATCTAGTTTCTGTTTGAAGCTTTTCTTGGACTATATAGAAATTGCATAGAAGATTTTCTTACAAAAAGAAACAGCTAGAGCAGAGAGGAAAAAGTTTTTGAAGAAGCGCAGAGAGAAAAAGGTCCCGAGGCAGAGGCAGAGGCAGAGTTATTGTTGGGTCGTTCGATCATTTCAGGCCAAGACAATCTCCATTCCTCTTCTTGTTAGGTGGATAAGGTGAGGAGGTGAGGGAGATCTGTTGGGTGGATGAGATGAGAGAGATCTGGTTTCATTTGTAATTTGATTTGATTTCTTAATATCAATAGCAATTGCCCTATCTAATTCACTCTTTTCGTTTTAATAACCTTGCATACTTTGCGGGTTAATTTCTGGGTTAATGGTGGTTTTTTGTTTATTTATTCTGTTTGAGGCCTTTTTTTTCTATTATGTAGAAGTTGCAGAACTCTAAGTATAGATGGCGGGAAAATATTCTACAAGTACATTGTAACTCCTTCCCACTACATCCTTGTGCTTTTTCAGATTTGATTTTTTTCAATAACAGCAATTGCAATCTGTAATTGATTGATTAATTTATTTTTACATTTTTCTCGGCTGATGGTGCTTTGTTTGTTTAATTCTTTCTACTTCCAGGGCATCTGCTAATACATAGAGACTAAGGAAACGGCAGAGCGAGCATCACTGCTCTGGAGCACTATTCCTAAGGTACCATGCAGTCCCTTCCCCATATCTTCTTGCTTGTGTTGTTACAATTCATAACATTTATGATATTGATTTTTTAAAATAAAAATGCAGAAGCTATTCTAAATCTCTGGTGAAGTAATAATAAAAATAGTAATGAGGATTAGGTTAGCATGGGACTCCAAACACAATCATAATGAGACAGTTTTAAGACTCGAGGCAAACAAATAGATGGGCGTGTGTTTTATATAATCTTGAAATAAATAAAAAAACTTGTCGATTGGATATTATTTTCTGAGATTTAATTGGGTTAAGATATCTAATATAATATATTGCGAAAATTTCTCAATATTTGATTCTAAACCCAGATATTACTTCTGGGTTATCTTCAAATAAAATTTGTTCACTTAAAATAGAGCTGAGTGTCTGAGAACGAGAGTTATGCACAGGACGGGAGCAGAGTGGAGCAGATATTACTTCATACTTCGTCTTACTCATCCTGAAGTCATTTCTGTCATCTCTTCCATTGAATTATGGAATCCGAATAATGAAGATTGAAGTGCTAGAAGGAGAGAGCATTTAATCCTTTTTTATTACCTTATTACCATCAGTAAATATAATTATTTAGTTCAGAATTACTCCTAATACATAACGAGGCCTGACATTTACGTTTGTTTTTTCATTAATATCCTTTCCTTCTTTCTGTTGCATCATACTGTCTACCCTTTTCATTTTTATTTCCGGATCTTTAGCTTCCTCAGACATGGCCGCACTGCCCTGTCTACGCACAAATTTAGAAAATTATTACATCTTTCCTTCCATTGGAGTTGTGGCGGTGGGGATTGAACTTGAAACTTGTCTTTCAAAAACCACACTCCTCTATTCAGGAAAACCACTTTCCTTTATGTTTATTTATTTTAGCTGAGGTGGCCGATGAACATCCGTGGTATAAACGCTCACGGTGTGTCACTTTATTTTTATCTGACGTGTACAGTACGACCTGGTAACTAGCCACGTGTTAAATAAGCGAAGTGCTCGATGTATTGGTTTATTTCGTCTGACGTTTACCGCAATTGGCATTCAATATGATTGAGCATGCAGGATTAGGAGTTGTCTAATGACATGGAGGAGGAATTGTGTGGAAGATTAAATTAGCTAGAATTTGGGTCAAAAAAATTTTCAAGAAATTTTACAGTAATAATGTTTGAATCATGATTTTGATGGTGGAAATGGATTCAACACCATCAAAAACCTCTAAAACACCTAAACTATTAAAGTTTAACATGAATTTACAAAAAGCCTTGTCAGATTTTCTTAAAATCTTATTAAAATTTTCATAATTTTTAAAACATAAAAACAACATTAAACTATGGCCTTTCGTGATCTGCTAATCTCTAACACAGTTTCAAAATAGAAGTAGTTATATTCTTAACATTTTATTGTCTAAATCTCAATAACAGTTTCAAAATTGACGAAGTTATATTCTTAACATTCTATTTTATGTGAATCAAATCGAAATGGTAACTGGTGTATTAATGCAATGCATGTGGTTATGTTATGGAAAAGTAATAGCGGGTTGAAATTAAGAATGAAAAATTTTAATTTATTTGGATAAGTTCCCAATAGGGTTTATGGTGAAATGGTTACGGGTTTAGGGCAAAATAAATTAATTTAAATTTGGGTCGGGATGAGTGTTAAGGGGGATTAGTTTTCGGGAAGGCAAAAGGGCAGTTGAAATTTTTAGGGGAAGGTGGGTTGGGAACCGTAAGTGCTGCAACTAATTTTTATATTTATTAAAAAATTAAAATTAAAATGAAATTTAGTAATTCAGCATAAACAATGAACATGAACGATAAATTAAAATATATAAAAATTATAATTATTATTAATTTTGAAATTCAAATTACTAAAGAAAATACTAATTGTTTAATACTAATATTATATAATCATTATTTTACATCAGAAAGTAAATATAGTTATCATTGCTTATTGTCAAGAACTTAACAAGTACTATGAGTCATTTCAAAATTTAAATAGCAGCTACACTTTAAAGCTTGAAAGTACAATTTGATAAATTTGTAAACATGAACAAATTATTAAAATTTAATTATAAATTTCAAATTAAGAGTCTATAAAATCATGGATTATAAATTTATAAATTATAGTCATAGACTATAGTCACATCCATAGGCTCAGTGTGAGATATCTTAAATTCCCCAATTTATAAAAGACTTTTGGGACTGAGACATTTCCGACAAGTTTCAAAGTACCCAAGAAATGCTATGAAATTTAGTGAGGATTGGTCCCTTACACCATAGGTTTAAATTATATATATAAATGAATTAATTATTTAATTAATAAAACAATGTAATATTTAATAAATAAAATATAATTATTAGAAATTTTTTTGAGTTGTGTATATTAAGTTGGACACTTTAATATTTAGAAAATCAAAATGTAAAATCATCAATAGTGATAAACTTAAATCCCTGGTATAATGTGTAAAAAAATAACGAAATTCTTTTGGGATTAAAAGTAATTTCAAAAATGAAAATGATAAATTTAAATCCATCCTATAACATGTAAAAATTAACAAAACTCTTTTGGTTCTCAATATTATGGATAACATGTTTGGCAGAGGCAATAGCAATCAAGGATTCTTTGAAAATAAACATTAAACCTAAAACGTACAATGTAGGCCCTAGTTTGACGTGTGGTCTCCCCAAGGGAAATGCAGTGTAATCAAAGTTTAGCACCTTAAAGCCACCAGCAAGATTGACGTCCTCTAGTTCCACATTCCAATGAAAGCAGCATTACCTTCTTACTCAGAGCAAGGACGAGAAACCTCCAGCAACAAGACGAGAAACATCAGAGCAAGCATCAATGGTTTAAGCAGCAAAGCCAGGAGTTAGAAGACAGACAACATAGGCATGGGCAGTGATTAAAGCAATCGAGGTGACAACAAGGGCAGGCATTAAAGAGATCGAGGTGGCTGCGAGGGGAGAATTATTTGGGGTGGATTTTGCTGTTTATTACTTGATTGATGAGTCGTTGTTTCATTTCACCAAGTGGGTCAGTCTCTATTTTTTTTTCCGTAATTTTGCCTCTGACGTTATTTGGAAAATTTTCACATCATTGTTTTAGCTTTTACAGACAAAAGCTCTTTTTAATGTTAATATTGGGAAAATTTTCACATTATTGTTTTAGCCTGTGGGAGGCAAAAGTTGTTATTATTGTGTTTATGTCTGGTTTCAGTGTGAGATTAAGAGCATGGTACAGAGGAAGAAGTCCCTGAACAAGAGAAGAGAGGAAAAATTCCTGAAGCAGAATTATTTATTTCTGGGTCGTTTGATAACTAAAACAAACTGGCCAACACAGTGCCAATTCTTTTTCTCAATGGATGGATATATGAGGTGAAGGAAATTTGATTTCCATCTATCAGCAAAAATTTCCATATTTAATAAACTTAATTACTTTTGGGCTCTTAGCGTTAATGCTGTTGTTTGTTTTTTAAATTTCCTGTTTCTAGCTTTTCATCGACTATGTAGAGAACTTGCATGGCATTGAGTGCAAAAGGCGGAATCATATTATACAAGGTACATTGTAGCCTCTTCCCAACACTTCTTTTTTATGCTTATTTGTAGTGTTATTATCATTTGATTTCTCTAAATTAATAGTATATACAATTTGTAAGTAATTCATTAATTTGTTTCTCGATTTTAATGGCCTAATAGTGCTGCTTCTATTTATTTTTGCTTCCAGTGTTTTTGTTAGCGTGTGGAGAGAGACTGAGTGCCAACGAGCACTATTGCAAAGGAAGGAGTGTGCAATACTGCTATGGAGCAATGATTTTAAGGTACTTTGCAGTTGCTCCTCAATATCTATTTTCTGGCTTGCTTTGTGTTGTAATTGAGTTGACAACATTTATATGGAGTTAAAAATACAAAAGTTATTCTGAATTTCTTGCTTAGTGATCGAAGAAATAGCGATGGGGATTAGGTTAATGTGTAAATTCTCTCTAAATCAATCATAATGAAACATAGAATCAAAAATAATGAAACATAGAATCAAAAGGGACTTTCAACAAATAAACTGAAATAAATAATAATGTGTTCTCCACATTAATCTTAAAATTCATGAAACAAACCCAAAACATTATCCAAGATGGCCTGTCTTGTGATGCACCTTTTCATGGTACAAAGTTGAGCTTCAATATGGCTTGTTTATCCTTAAAGCCTCTTGAAAGCTCCCTCACAGCACATAGAGGTTCATCAACCTCCCAAATTGTGTACAACAAGATAACATATAGCCCCCTTCCAAATGGATATGTGGACTACAAGACTGCGATGTGTCTTCCAATTTGCTACTCAAAGCCATTCTAAATTTGGTGCACAACTCCAAGGTCCTCTTCCAAGGTGTCCAAGATCCTCAAACATATACCCTATCACCACTTCCAATGTGGATAGTCCTTGTAGCCAATCACAGAAAGAACAACCCTCCTGTACCATCCCAATGTACATCACCAACTCCAAAAGCCCCCAAGGCTACTTTTCCTTCACCAATCTTGTCTTAATTGAACCTTCAAAAGTGGACACAAAACCCTGACGCAATACCTGCGTCCAATGATCTCTCAAGCATATAACTTGAATCATCCATAAAAGGCAATCAAAACACCCTAAACTTCCTTTGAAAGGTGCATATGAGGGTCTCCAAATCATGTTCAAAAAACATTCATAACACCCATAACCATCTACAATGACATAGATTGGCCCAAATAGTGCTCCAGAGTAGCTTCAAAACAATGTAGGTCAGCCCAGGGTTTCCACATATGGGTCGGCTCAAGACTCTTATTTAGTTTATTATTGTGCATCCTGGTTGATTGCTTAGAAAAAAAGACACATCATTATACAGTGAGCCCTCATTTTCAGCGTGCAACCTGAGCTGCTGGCCTAGACTTTCATTCACGCCTTTTGAATTCTGAATTCTTCTTGTGCAATGACTTGAGAGAAATAATCGAGGGTTCTTCTTCCCCAATCTGGAGTTCATTTCAATCTTATCAGCTATGCTAACGTGGAAATCCAAAGCAAGTGAAAAGCTCATTGCCGAATCTAAGTCCATATCTTCAGTGAAAGAATCACTATTCTCATTATCAAAAATTTCTAACTCAAGGTCCTTGTCATTATTTGGACCAAGTTGAGGTTTCAACTCACTTTTTATGCTATCATGGTGATTGACCTTTTCAACAACAACTTCCTTTTCAGTATCATATACTGGAGAACCTTCAAAACCTACAAAATAGCATTTGTGCTTTTGCTCCAGTAACATCCCAAGGGATTCATCATTTGCAAATTCAAATGCACACACGTTTTAGACATCATTATACTATTTAACCAATTCCTGGCCAGCTCTGTCATATTCATCAGATTGTTCAATTTGTCCTTTATGGCATCGGAATAACTCTTTCCCTGATCATCGTGCGCCAGACTGCTCCCTTCTAGGGTCATCCCATTTGTTTTTATGACTGTCATCAAAGCCTAGTGGCTTTTCGAAGTATAGTCTATTTTATTTTTTATCAACGACATTGTGGGGATGCTCTTTTGCTCGCATTTTCACAATATGCTGTCTTATATACTTTTTGTCTTTATGGTCAAGGCTAACCTTTTCATCAAAATTTGGAGGACAGACAGAACACAGGAAATATGACTTGTCTCAACTTCGTGCAATGAATAAATCTAGTTCAATGTGTTCATTATTGTTTTCTTTTTTTTTATTGTTTTGCCAGATCTATAGCAACCTCCTCACTGATTTCAAGAGGATTGTCTTTCATAGCATCAATGCCATCATTCTTTGAATTGTTCTATTCTTGATCAAGAATACCAGATCTGTGCCAATCTCTTTAAAAACAGCCCTGTCATCTTCGAGAGGAAGGCACAATAGGTCCCTTTTTTGGAGGACAGCCAACAACTCGTTATCATATTCTTCCAATTGTTCCTATAGGTCTTCTTCTAATGCTTAATCTGTAAAACATCATTATCATCATGAATAGGAGCTTCAAAATTCTTAGATGGTTGTTTGATGCCTTTATTTTGAATTTCAACAACATTGTCTTCATTGACGGCCAAGACATTACAGTTTAGGGATGCTTCACCTTCATCTATTTCTTCATTTGGCGAGATAGGGCACTCTTCCTCCAGGGAGGCTTCATTGTCATTTTCATAGATATCTTCATCTCCCTCCAAAAGAGCAAGGAGGCCTTCCTGCTGTAGTGCTCTGTAGTGCTGACAACAAATCCCGATAAATACTTTAGGTTAGCATGTTATTCCTCTCCAAAATTAATCATAATGAAACGCAGTCTTAAAAGTCAAACAAGCACTTCGGCGTGGTCCATTTTAGCCTGTTTGTATAATTTTGAAATTCAGAAAACAACTAGGTTGATTTTAAACCCAGAATTGCATTTTGATATCCTCAAATAAAAACGCAATATTAAAACTCAAGTCAAACAAACACTTCGGCGTGTTCTAGTTTAGGGTGTTTGTATAATCTTGAAATTGAAAAAACAATTAGGTTGATTTTATAACCATAATTTTATATGCTCAAATAAAATCTATTCACTTAAATTGGAGCTGGGTTTACGAGAATTAAATTTAAGGGCCTAGGGTTTATAAGAGTTATATGTAGGACCGCAGCGGAGCAGAGCAGAGATTGCTTCTTTCACACTTAGTCTTACTCCTCGCAAAGCCATTTCTTCAACTAAATTATGGAATCTGACTAATGAAGATTGAAGTACTGGCAAGATAGAGCGTTTGATAGTTTTTATTCCCAGATTACTCTCAGTAATGTGATTATTTATGATCAGATCAATGAACAAGAGTAATGTGATTATTTATGATCAGATCAATGAAAAAATTGGAATATTGGCCTGACGTTTTCATTTCTTTCTATTGCATTTTCTCCCCTAATATTCTTATTTTCGGATCTTTTGGCTTCCTCAAACATGGCCGCAGCATTGGCAGAAGAAAAGAACTGCAGAAGTTTGATAATTTTTGTCATAACTTGGCCCTTTTACCTTTAAGTGCCGGGTAGACTCTTCCTCCCGATGGTCTGCCTCTCTCGATCATCCGCGGCAGATCTCTCCTCCACCAATAAAGGAAAACCCAGCCCGTGACCGGCACATAAAGGGTAGGATCGTTCAATTCCGGTACATTAAACTAGGATGCATTCATCTTCCCCAAATCTAGGTGTCGTTATCTCCCGGAGCACAGGTTTTTAGCCTATTTAATACAGGGCATCGGAAGAACACCTTACCTAAACATGCATTTAGTAGAAAACACCACAGTGAGGCATAACTTCTCCTACACGCAAATTTACAATATTATTAAATCTTCCCTAATGGCAGTCCGGGATTGAATTTGAAACCTTTGTTTACTGTAAAAACCACACTCCTCTATTCGTCGAAACCACATTCCTTCTTCGTCTGTACAGTGAGACCTACTTACCACCAAGTGATGTGTAGAATTTATTATTTTCTCTGACATGTACCGTGAGAGCATGACCCACCTGTTCAATCGGTTAGCTCAAGCATGACTGAATATGATGTAGCGTAGTTCGACTAGCCTTGATCTGCTAAATTTTCAATAATAGTTTAAAAATAGACGAAGTTATTTTCTTAAAAATTTATTGTTTGTTAACCAAATCGAAATAGCTGTGTGTATTAATGCAATGCATGTGGTTTGTATAATACTTAGTTTGTTATTGAAAAGCAATCCTGGGTTGAAATCTAAGTATGCCACCTTCACGAATAAGGATGGGCATCATCAATTTACAAGGGCCTTAGCCCCACATTTTAGGGGTTTGCCTGTCGTCGCCTTGGGGATCCGTCCTATTTTTCCCTTGAGCTTCGTATGGATGGGAAATAATGAAAAAAATAATTTATATCGATGAATTTATTTAATTTATATAGATGAATTAATTGTTTAATATAGTTAAATGAAATTTAATTGTACTTGCGATGTTATTGGTAACTTGTAGTTTCTGTTTTGAGCTATGTATTGGTTTATCATGGACGTCAGAATGGTTGTTATTGGCTCTGGTGGCTTGATCAGTAATGCACTACTAGTATATGTAACATGTAACTTATCTTTTAATGAAAAGTTACAAATTTTTCCTTTGTGAACAAAAAAAGAAATTTTATTGTACTTTTTGGTATATTGAACTGGAAAATATTGAATAAGGATGAAATATAAAGATGTATATTAAATTTGAATTCAGTGTAAGGGTGAAGAAATGAGTAATATATTGTATTGATTTTTTGTTTGTTTGTTTGTTTAATTGTTAGTTTATGTGATACTTGAATTAACTATACGAGTAATATGTTGTTTAATATGTGGTTTGAGTAACCGTGCCTTTTAAGCAATCAGATGTATTGAATTTATTTTAAAATTACATTTAACCTAGTTCTAAATTATATATAAATTTTTAAATTGTAAAGTTTTTTAAAATAGAATATAATATTTTAAATTGAATTGGATTTAAAGATTTCTAAGTAAAAAATGTGCATTCAAAACATTTATAAATTTTGGAATAATTTTATAATTATAATTCTTTTTATCTTTAATAAAATATAAAAAATATTTATTATTTTTAATAAAAAATAATATCTATTTATTATTTATAATTAGCTTAAAGTATGTGTAAATAAAAAAATAAATTACTTTTCTACTCATATATTCACTTTACATTTTGATTCACTTCTTTAAAGCATAATGAACGTTATAAAAGAGTTAAACCTAAAATAAATTGAGAATAATGATTTTATAATAATAAATAAATGTAATAATAATTTGAAAAGAAAATTGTTTTTATGAAAAAATCAAAGTATATCACAAATAAGTTATAAAAATCTATTTCATAATCATAATGAAAAGGAGAGAAATTAAACTTATATTATGATCTATTTTCTATACATTTTATACTTTGATTAAAATTATAAACCTTTTAGTTTAGTTTTTTAATTTTTTTACAATATTTATCATAATTTTGTTTTCCTATATTTTTTTCTCTCATGGTTGAATTGTCCTTTTTACAATTTTTTTTAATACATTTATATGGTTTTTTTTACATTTCTCTATTAATGATCTTGGGAGTCTATATTTAGGAGTTAATGGTTTTGACATTTTTTTTAAAATCAAAATTTTATTCATTCTTCCAAAAAGAATTACTCCGTAGAAATATGCAGGTTGTCTCACTCCGATTAGGTTTGTTGACTACTGCTATCAACATATGACAATGAAACATAAAAACAACAAGAGACACAATCCACAACTTGAGAGGCCATGAGCACCAATAAACACATAAAACAAATAAAACACCTGTAACCATGCTAATTGTCGGAGGTGATGGAGATTGGGTTGCTTGGATTTGTTCTAGGAGGAAGTGGAGGACGGAAGGAGCATTGGACGTGCTCCTCGAAATGGGCTCTCCAGGCCTCCAACTTCTCTACTTTCTTAGATAACAAGTTCTGGCCTCGCCAGACCACCACTACACGCTCTCGGACGTGGCAATGAAAGTAGTGCATTTTGTTTAGAGTAGCAATTAACTCAACATGTTCCTCCTTCCTCACCCGCTACGAGGTTTCAGGTGTTCAAGAATAGATTGTATCAAATCCTGACACTGCTCCACACAATAGCTTTTTCGCTGCCCACGACCTCCATGATGCGCCATCCCTCGTTGCCCTGAACCACCATGACGAGCCAGACCACCACCCTGCTGACTTGGAGGGGTGCGGCTCCCGCGACCCATCGTCGAGCCACCTCACCTGCCACCCCGAGCTACAGACCCTGCACAACTAGAACACCTTGCCCTACCACCGCCTTGACCACATGACTTGATCGACTGCCATTATTGTTGCCCCGCCCCGAGCCAACGATACCGGTCACCATTTCTAATTGAGAGAGAGACGCGCTAGGGCCTCGAGCTGCCCAAATTGGGATTAATTTGAGAGGAGGAGTGATCCAGGCGAGGAACCAAACACATGGTTTATCTGGCCAACATTGTAGAGACAGACAGAGGCGAACCCACCATAAACTTCTCGAGTTGTAACTTCCCACAGGGAGAAACACACCACCCGCACCAGCGTGACCACCACCAACCAGCCCAGAGTGAATGCGAATAACCAAAGTTGAACACTCGCCGCAATCAAAATGTTGTCCCACTTCTAGAGACGAACCCACACTAGCCAAACTGCCCAGACTCTAATACACCCACTCCCCAAACACCACCAGGCGTTGTAGGAGTCGAAGAAGGCTGCAATTTCGCCCTCTTTCCAGAACAAAAAGGGTTAACACCTGATTCGAACAGGACTGACTAAGCACACACAAAACTAGAAGGTTGTGGCCTTTTTTATATGCAAAAAAACTGACTCAAAGAAAAAATAGGAAATTGACAATAATGCCCACCCGAAAGTGGAGGAGTGAACGCTAGTGGCCACCACCTTTCCTAAACGAGATACCCACTGAAGCAACTTATTTTCCACGCAGAGTTCACACTACAGACTCCATAGCTCATCCAAACACATAATGATCGACAACAACCCTCGCCACCCTCCATAAAACTCCAACGAACAATACCAAAATTTCACACAATTTACATTAATCCCTCCCATACACAATGTATGTTGAGAGGACGGGGAGGCTGACCCTCCCACCTGCGGCCATGGGCTCACCATGAGTGCCCACACATTCCCTTAAGAACACCATCAACCGTGTTAATCACCCCATCGGGGAGGTTTTGACATTCTCCTTTCAAAATCAATATATTATTAATATTAAAAAAATGAATATAATTATAATATTTAATAAATATTTTTTTATAACTAATTATTTATAATAAATTATTATAATACTTTTCATATTTTTAAGATATAATTTTTATATTTATTAACACATTTTTAAGATATTAGGTTTGTATTGATTTTTTTTTCTCTCAATAATTTAGTAGAATCAAATATGATAAAAATACTATCGCATAGTAATATCAAAAATTCTATTATTAGATAATAAGTATTATATTTTAAAATGTTAATTGAAATATCAAATTTATATATAAATATGTAAATGTGCATTAACATTAATAATATTAATCATATTTTATATCATTAAAGGATTTTAGCTAGAGTGATTTGGTGAATGATTTGTTTCTCCATTTGTGTGGGATCAAATTTCGTGACATTTATAAAATAGTTATATTTGGTATAATAGTGATATCCAATTTTTAGAAGTTACCAATTTTCCAAAAAATGATTATTCTTATTAAAAAATCATTATATATGTTACATCAAATATTTTTTATTATATTATTATTTATAAATGAAGAGATCATATTTATACACTATTCTTAAATATAAGTAAAATAATATGTATACTTTACTTTGGTTAGACCGATGAAGATAAAGGATATTATCTTGCATAATAAAAATAATATTAAAAATATTATTACTTAAATTTCTAAATTTAAGGATATGAAGAAAATTAACATTGCCAAGATAAGAACTAATTCCCAAAATTACTTGGGATGAAAGAGTTGCAATACTAAAAGAGTTAAAGATACAAAACACTTCCTCTTCTATTGTTGTGTTCTTACTCACATTTATTTTAATTTCCAAAATCTTTACCATGCTATATTTGGATTGTTGTTAAAAAATGTGAAATTTCTCACATTTATTTATTTTAATTTCTACTTATTACACAGGTATTTTTTATTTACTTATTATTAATTTATTCTTGATAAATAATTATATGACAAAATAATTATAATATTAAGTAATATTCAACTAATTATTAAAAAAATTAAAATTAAAAAGGATTTTAAAAATTTAAAATGAAAGTATAAACTTAACTTCGTCCTATAATGTATGAAAAAATAACAAAACTCTTTAAATATTATTGCTAACATGTTTGGGCAATGCTTTCACAAACCAGGATACTTTGAAAATGATTAAAAATAAAACGTATAATGTAGGCATTAGTTTGACGTGGGTGTCCCCAAGGGATTCACACGAACAAGATTGCGGTGTTCTCAAAGTATAAGCACTTTAAAGCCACCAAAGCCACCAGCAAAGCCCGCGGCATAACAAAATTTCAGACCCTGTTCTGGGTTCCAATGAAGCTATGGAAGCAGCGTTACCTCTTACTCAGAGCAAGGACGAGAAACATCCATTATGAGCATAATTTATATGGCTGTATATGCTGAATCTTTCGCTGTAGGCCTCTCAGCTGAGATATATTGGTCAATGTACTGTTTATATTTTTAATATAATCAGCATTTTTTTCATCTGAAAAAAAAAAGACGACGAAAAACATCCAAACAACAGGACGAGAAGAATTTTCACAATATTGAGTTAGCTTGTAGGAGGCAAATGCTATTATTGTTGTGTGACATTAACGTCAGAAAGCTAGAGAGCGAGAGCATGGCACGGAGGGAGAAGTACCTGAACAAGATCAGAGAGGGAAAATTCTTAAAATAGAAGTATGTATTTCTGGGCCGTTCAATAGCTGAAGCAAATTGGCGATGGCAATGTCCATTCCTCTTCTGTCTGAATGGATGAGGTGAAGGACGTTTGATTTCCTTATATCAGCTGCAATTGCCATATCTAATTCTCTGGCTTTACGCGTTAATGCTGTTGTTTGTTTATTTATTTCCTATTGTCAGCTTTTCTTCGACCATATAGAGAACTTGCATGTCATTGAGTGCAAAATGTAGAAAAATATTGTCTACAAGTGTACAAGGTACACAGTAGCTCTTTCCAACTCTTCCTTATTTGTGGTGTTATTATCATTTGATTTCTTTCCATCAACAACAATTGCAATTTGTAAGTAATTTATTAATATATTTCTAGACATCTATGAGCTAGTATTGCTTGTTTTTTAATTTATATTTTCTTCCAGCATTTCTGTTAGGATATAGAAAGGATAGAGGATTGAGTGCCACTACTTCTATGGAGCAATGTTTTTAAGGTACTCTGCAACTGCTCCTCAATATCTTCTGGCTTGCTGCTTGTGTTGTAGTTGATAGGTTAGTTTATGAATTTTCTACGAATTTTCTCTAAATCAATCATAATGAAATATAAACTCCAAAGGACTTCGGACAAACAAACTGTATGAATACATAACAATGTGTGTTCCATGTTAGGGTGTCTACATAATCTTAAATTCAAGAAACAAAGAAACAAACCCAACGATTTCTGGCTTATTGTAGTCCCACATACTACATGTTTTCTATCCTCAAATAAAATATATTCATGTAAATTATAGTTGGGTTTATCATCTATTCTCAAATAAAATATGTTTAGGTAAATTATAATTGGGTTTATGAGAATTAATGTTTAGGTAAATTATAGTTGGGTTTATGAGAATTATATGTAACAGTGGGGAGCGGGTTATTCTTGTTGTAGATTACCTTGTTTCATACTTATTCTAACTAGTCCTAGGGTCATTTCCTCCCGTCAATAACTGAATCTTAATAATGTGGGTGAAAATCTAGAATGAAAATTTATTTGATAGTTTTTGTTCCCATTTGTAAATGTGATTATTTATGTTCAAAATTTTGGGTAGATTGTGTACTCTTAGTACATAATGATGAGATCTATGAATAAATTGGAGCATCTTCTTCTTATTTTCGAATCCATGATTAAATTGTAGCATCATTCTCCATCATTCGGTCACTGATCCTCTGTTTTCTGGTTACCTGATGGTTACGTTTTTTTCCTTCTTAATATCCTTCCTTGCCACTGTTTTTTTTTAAGCTGAAACTTGTTTTTGGCTTCCTCAGCCATGGCTGCACTGTCATTCTCTACATATTTTTCTATGCAGATCTAAAACTTTATTGCTTCCGTCCGTTAGAGTCATGGCAATTGGGGATTGAACTTGAAATCTGTTTTTCTCTCAAAAACTGCTCTTCCCTCTGTTTATTCATTTTAGGTGACATGTGTAGTGGAATTACATGGTATGTAGAGTGTCAGGTTTATTTATTTTATTTTATGTGTATGGTATGACCTAGTCATAACCCACGTGTTCAATCAGCTCAAAGATTGGTGTGTTAGGTTTATTTATTTAATCTGATGTGTACAGTGAGATCTAGTCATGACCCACATGTTCAATCAACTCAGAGTTTCGTGTGTTTGGTTTATTATTTTACTTGACGTGTATAGTAAGACCTCGTCATAACCCATTTTCTTTCTTTTTCTTGCAACCCCTTTTCTTTCTTTCCCCTCCCCTTTTTAATTCGAGAATGGGAATTGGGGAAATTGAGCTTTATAGCAAGGTGGCATGGCTCATGCATACCATTTAACTTTGGTTTCTTCTATCTTGAGCATTTTAGCAATCAAGAAAGGGGAAAATGAACCCATGGAGCTTTAAATAGATGATGATTGGCTATACTGTTAACACACTCCTTGATGTTAAGTTCATAGGTTCAAAACTTGTGGGTAGTCCCACTTGCCTAACCAACTAAAATGAAGAAAGGGGAAAATGAAAATGCAATGGTAATGGAATTACAAGGCTTGGAAAATGGCTAGGGAAAATGAATTGAAACACTTACCTAGGTTGCTAGTAGTACAACTTGACTTATAAGGTAACACACTTCTCTGGAGGTAAATTATGAGCACCCCATAGTACAACCTAGTAAAAGACAACAATTTATAGTGTTGAGAGCCATTATAGAATACATCATTAATCACCATGTCCTATGACCTACATCTAAAGAACAATATCTTCATGTGTGAGAAAAATAGGTTAAGGTGCACCATCATGAGGTTCATCTGAGCAAATGATGGGAACAATCTCTGGAAAATATCCTTGCAGAAGTATAGATCTCATTTGTGGAAGCTCATGATAAAAGTCACAATTGAATCAATCTTCTAGCTACCCCTACATTCCAGTGGATAACAAGGCCATAATTGGTAAACCTCTCAAAACAAGTAAAAGGTTACTAGACCATAATCTAAACAGATTCCCTATTTCAAACAATGTAAGGTCAAATCAAGATCTTTCATTTGGGAGACTCTTTACTGATTGGACAGGGCCATTTTTCATTGACAACACATGGTAGCTACATGGCTCGATACCATGTATCTACCAATTTTCTATTATTTTGATCCATTTAGTAGTCTATACTCTTCTTTCCATCCACACCCCCCTAGCTCCTACCTTGCCCCCCTTAATGTCCCCCTTGAACCACCATCTAGTTCAGTGACGGGGATTTAGATACTTCTTCTTCCCACCTTCACTAGTTCCTCCCTCACCTCTCCCATTTATCGTCTCTTGAGTTAGTTTCATCCAAATATGATATACTCTCCTCAATCATTTGGGAAATAGCCATTAACTCTTATCCCCATGTCACTGTACCTACTTCCTTGTCTCCCAATTTTGAATTGTACCCTTTAAATTGTTGGTATGAAGAGGAGTAAAAAATCCACCATAGGGAGATCCACCACACCCTCTTGCATGATCTTGCCTACTAGTCTTGGTTATAGAGATCCTATTGTTTCCCCCTTTGCTACAAGAAAGGTATCTTCATTTTCCAAAGGAGAGATGAACTACACAATGCCCTTCTTCACTCTCCCAAAGCATTTTGTTGCACTATCTTCCTTGGCTACTCATGCCTCCTTGTATACCTTGACCCCAATCCCTTTTCACTCATATGGACGCACTTTATGATTTCATTGGGTAGCTTAGGATATTGTTTCCTCCTCCCTATCCCATTACATCTTGTTCTTCTGTACAAGTATTAGGTAGGCTATGCAAGAATTGAACACCAGTTGAACAACAAATGAGGAGTGACTTGTTGCCGCAAAATCTAGTAGGCCTTGGAGAGGGAAACCATACAAAGCATAAGCTAGACCAAGAAGCAAAAATGGGGTAGTGGCTCTCTGCCACCACAGCCAAAACCCCTTGCTCTTTATACATTTTCACTAATGGGAGGAGTCCTGATAGGAGAGAGATCACTTATAATATATATTCTATGGTCAATGTGTGAAATAATCTCTCTAGGAGCTCTTTAAGAAAGACACAATTTAGTTTCAAGGCTTCACAAGGAAGCAATTCGCTTTCTACGAAGAGACCTAGAAATAAGGGCACACTACCTAGGGTTGGTAAATTTGACGAGTGTTCGAATAACCAAAGGTAAAGGCTAGGATAAAAGGTTTCTTACGATGTATACCAACTAAGCCAAGGCTCATGAAACCTTCAAGGAAACCCTTAAGTTGAAGGAAGGAGAACTAGGGTTTCTCTCATGGGAAAACAACTAGGGAAAGAAAATTTATGGATGAAATTGAAGTAGATGCCCACCAAAAGGATAGATTTTGTGGTTGATACTATTATCTTGATGTTTAGGCTCTTTAACCATCAAAATTCCTCTTGACTGTGGATTCGCACCAAGCCCTAGTTTCCTAACTTAGCCTTGAAAGGGTCGAATCGAGAGAGGAAATATGGATACAGTTTTGAGAAGGATCACCAATTGATTGGATTAGTGCCTTGACCCTTGGGAATATGAAGTCAAGGACGTCAAAGATTAGCTCAAATTGTTCCTAAGGAGTGGCCAAAATTTGATGCCCTACCAATCAAATTTCAAGCATTTATCCACTCAATGGAATAATAGAGTTTTATGGGAGAGCTACTAGGAGTTCACCACTAGAACAATTCATTACATGTTATGTATGAGTAATGAATGCAATATTCATCTAGATAGAAAATTATTAATTTTCAACAAATTAGGGCACAATTTTAGCATAACCTAGAATCAATAATTCCATACATAGACATCAAGAAATAGATATTCATCAATAGAGTGCACTTACAAGATAAACATTCAATATTTCCATCCATTAGACCAAAGAATAGCTCCAAAGGATATCCAAGATCAACTCCAAATATCAAAATGCATCCAAAGATCTCCTAACATCCACAAGAAAGCAAGTTTGAGTTCCTCTAAGGAGGCCGAAATTCCAATGTGTGATGATGAGAAGTTACAATGACATTTGTATCTACTTATATGAGGCTTACTAAGGCCTATTGGCCTATAAGTCCCTCAAATAATAAAATAATGGGCAAACTACAAGCAAAATCACAAGTTGACCGTGTAGCTATCATAAAAACATTAATATCTCCACACCTATGAGCTGAAGTGATGTAATTGCTGATGTCATGCTAGCATATTTTCATTCTAGGGCTTGTGTTGAGGTCCAATAGTGCCGTAGTGAGTGAAGAGGCCCTCTAAAATCATGTTCTAGGTGTTGGCTCCTAGATCTCCAACAAAATCTTCTGTGAGCCCTAGTTTTGGGCTTGGGGCACAAAAATGGGTCTCATGGGTCTCCTGGTAGTGTGGATGCTTGATTTTGCTCCAAGGTTGAGGGCATTGAAGATGGTGCTAGCCCTCCCATGTCTCAAGGCACGAGACAAATCTCATCTGGGCCATGGATCAAATGTCTGACCCTATAATACTGCTAAGCTAGTTGGGGGCATACTGCTCTAGGTGCATCATCCCATAATGATATAGCGAAAAGTGTAGGAACTTTGTGGGTGCTGAAGGTGCCCATGGATATGAATGATGCTCTACAACTGTCCAGAGTCTCATGGCTCTCAACGCATCACCTGTGGGTGTCAATATTTTCCTTTGAAGGACCAGGACCCCAATTAATTTGCCCAAACCTATAAATGGAACCACTTTCCTATTACACATAATATGCAATGTTGCAGATTTCACCATTAGGTTCATTAATCATTATTGCAACTAATTGAGCCAAGCTTGAAAGCAATGGGAAAATTAACACTTCATAAAAGGCTTCTCTTCCAAAATTGGGTCCCTAGTCACGTAATGGCATTACCTCCTGTTGTCGCACAGATTGTCCAGGGATTGCAACAATGGCTCAGATTGGGGGCTGTCACCTTTATTCCCAATATCTCTATTTAAGTTGTCTCCTTGCAAGCTAAGGGAGGTAGACCCTATTAGAAATGAAGAGGAAGAATCCAGGAGACACAGCTAAAACATCAAATACTTGATAAAATTAACGAGATTTCACAGATTGATTATGTTAAAACCAGTGCCTTATGGAGTCAAACAAGATCTCGTTATGTAATTAAAGGTAAGTATTGGATGTATAACTGCTGCTAAATGACCACAATGATATTCAATAGAAAATGCCACGATCATTCATTAAGATACTGAAGCCAATCAACAAAGCTTATCATGAAACGATGCCAAGTGCTTGAAATATTTCCGAAATTAAGATATTTCCAATATAACCCAATTCGAAAATTAAAATATTCCATAGTCAAATTTCAGATATAAAAAAATTAGTGCATTTGACTATAGAAAATTTGAAAATTTTTTATGTTTTTGTATTTTCTAGATTTTTAGGATTTTTTTTTGGAATTTTTTATTTTTTTATTATTTTTTTGATATTTTTAAAATTAAATCTAAATCTAAGTTAAAACAAAAAAAATAAATTTAAAACTAAGTCTAATTGGAACTAAAGTTAAAAACTAAATCTAAAAAACTAAATTAAACCTCACAAAATTAAATTTAAAACTTAAGTTAAAATTAAACTAAGTCTAAATGAAAATCTAAAATTTAAATTAGATCTAAAATCAAACAAAATTGAAATCTAAAGAAACTAATCTAAAATCTAACTAAATAACAAAAATCGGATCTAACAAAATTCTAAACTATATAAAATTAAAATGAACTAAAATTTAAACATTAACGCTAAAGACTAAAAAAAAACTAATAAAAAATGGAAATTAAAATATATATATATATATATATATATATATATATATATATATATATATATATATATATATATCTGAATGTTAAAATAACAAATCGAAACTTAACTTAAAAAAAAAAAAAACCCCGACTTAAAAAGAAATCAACGCATTTATACGATTCGGCTTTTTACCATTGCGTGAGACTGTCGTTGCAAGTTGACCAGCGGAAGTCGTAAAGAAGTTCTCTGTGATGGAATGAAGATGGACGTGAGGGCAAGGACGGTTGATGGGTCGACGGGGAGGACGTTCGATGGTGGACAGGAGACAAGAGCTCGATAGAAGGAGAATGGGTCGCAGGGATGCAAAGCTACAAGTGATTTACTGCTTTGAAACCTTCGAAACCCTGGGCAGGACGAAGAAAAATGAAGCAATTTGAATCAGAGGCAGCAGATTAAACGCTTGACAGGCATGAAAGGGAAGGATCGATGAGCTTTCGACGCAGAGGATGAGAGTTGCAGAAATATTGCAGAGAAAAACTCAGTACAATGTCCAGCAATTTAAAATTTTCCCCTTTCAAAATTCAGATGTTATGCTCCTTTAAATCAAAACAATGTCCAGAGTTGTCCACAGTAGCAGTTTGAGGCCAGATCTGGCCTTTGGAGGCTAGATGCCTCAGATCTTAAAAAAAAATTCCGATTTAAACCCACAACCTGCAAGAAACCAGCTAGATTTGAAGATATACACACCAAGAAAACGATTAAACCCTTACAGTCTTAAAAAAAATTACAAATTTACAAACTAGTTTTCAAATCTGAGGCCCTCATGGCCAGATTTAAATCCATTTTAGCATAGTTTTCAGAGATTTAAAATTTTAAGGAGAGGCACAAGCCTTAGGAAACCCTGCAAAACCACCAATTTCGTAAGATAGACTTGCAATTTAACAAATAATGAGCTTTTTAGATTTATGTTTATTGAGAGTCGGCTGGTCCCAACCGAAGACTTCCCCAGACGCTCAATCTTAAAAAAGAATTTCCCTGCACACTTAGATTTGAACCTTAGATCGATAGAGATTTAAGAAAACAACATGAGATCCTTTAGAAAAATCAAAATGTCATTTTATGAATCCAGAAAACTGCACAAGATACCTGTATGCAGATTAATCCATGAAGGCCATCAACCATAAAATGCAAAAACAAAGTAGCAGCGTTTAGAGACAATTCACCACATAGATCCAAGAAGGAACATCAAAATTTGTAACCCCAAAGTCTTTATGCTTTTATTCCTCAAAAATTTACAAGAGCTTTTAAGAACAAGTGCACGATCCTGAGATCGGATGATCCAAGACTGACAAAGACCTCTAAATTTATAGGACAAAATCTCCAACGGCTAGTTTGGATGATCTTTGTCAAAATAATCTCAACCGTCCAAAAGATTTAATCATCTTTTAATCCGGAGCGTTGAAATTAAAATTTTGGGGAAAAAACGAATTTATCATTTAATTCAATTTTAATTAACTCAAAAATATTATTTTTGAGTTAATTACCCCAAAATTTTGACTTTGACTTAACCACCAAGGCCCAAAGGTCCAAAATTTCTTAAAATTCTCAATATTCCCTTGGCCTGGGGCTTTTAAAAATCATTTTCCAAGGACCCACAAATTTTGCCTTTGAAAGATTTAATCCTAACTTAGGACCCTAAATTAATTAAATTTCTGGTTTAAGATTTTTTTTTTTAAATTAATTGACTGAGAGGGGATTTTAATTATTTTTCCAACCCTCTTTACATAAGATAATACATTTAGACACATGAAGGGGGAATACCCATTCGTATAGACCCTCAAATAAATACCCAATTCTGCGACTCAAAACATGATCTAGTAGACCAAGTAGCTCAAACTACTTCTACAAGGACTCGATAGAAAACACTAGGACTCACTTAGCATGCTGATGAAAAAATCCACCCTAGATTTGGGGTGAGGTTGGAGGGAAAAACTCTGCCGATCACTTACGTGAATCAGTGAGACAAAAAACCTCCTAGGATGGAAATCATCAACAACATACTAGGCTTACCTAGGTTGTTACATACATTGACGGTCTTACTTAGATCATTTACATCATAACATGCAGAATGGGTTTACATCATTTATAAAAACTGTCGTCTAGTGATGAAATCTGGATGACATGAGCCTCAAACATGATAAGTCCCATTTGAAAAAAATGGAGGTGTACTGCTATGGGGTAGTTGACAAAGTGTGGTCAACATCTGGCTCTACTTGGGGACACGTTGCTTCATTGAAGGAATGTGAGAATCCAAAATCTGCATCCAAGCAACACACAAGATTACATAAGTAGCGTCCATCCAAATATCATCATATAACATTAAGCTCATGAAAAATAGAAGCTCTTCTTTTATTTATTATTCTACTTAACATGAAAAGTAAATCTACTCTAACTGCAAAATGAAATGATGAAATAACAAGGTGTAAGGTTAGAGATACAATACAAAGGATGCCATGTGGCATCATATGTGCTCAATATAGTGCATGCCGAGCATTTGCTTGCTTTCAGGCAAGTCTGTGGGCTGCTTTTCAGATGTGCCATGTCCAATCTTGCTAATTGTAGGACTCTGTCTTATCCGAATGTCAAGCTGTTCTCGACCATCAGACGAATCAAACCACTTACTTCTTCTTTTTTGCTTCTTTCTCTTCTTCTGAGTGGGTTGTGATGTCAGCAATGAGATCACTGTAGATTTCTTGTCCTCATCTTGAAGATGTTTGTACAAAATATCTGAAGAACCTGGAGCCTGACCAATATTATTCTGGATATACTCTATCAATGGTGACACATAAGCTTGGTCTTTCTCAACATCCTTTGAAACCATAGTTAAATCCTGAGATGGGAATGGCTTTAGCAGACAAGAAGTCTTATGATCTGTTGATGAATCTTCATAATCAAATTTCGGCTGAAACTTTTGTATATGTAATTTTTCCATTTTTTCCAACTTCTTCTGTACGGAACTCATCTCCCTGGAATGCCTTACTATTAATTTCGTCTAATTTGCCTCCATATTTTTTATTTCCAACAAGTGATTTTCCTTCATGGCAGTCATTTCTTGGGTGTGTCTTGCTTCCATTGCAATCATATGATTCTGTATGATGGACATTTGATTAGAATGATTAACTTCCATTATCTTTAACCTGTTTTCCATGACATTTATTTCCTGTGCATGACTTGCTTCCATGGAAGTTATCTTATTTTGAAGATTGATTTGGTTAGCTTCCACGTTTTGAATCATTTGCGTATGATTGGGTTGCACATCCTTAATCATCTGAGCTGGTTCCTTAACCTGACTTTCATGATCTTCAATATGCATGTGATAGTCCTTACCAACAACATTAATTTGATGGCTCGACCCTGCCATTCTACTATCTATGATTCTTTTGACAACATGGCAAGTGACCTCTTCATGAAGAGCATTACAGGCTCTACAATAAGGCAGAGCTTCATCCACAAGATTTTTAAACTCTAGTGGATTTGTCGGTCTCTGCTCATTAGATAGGCCTCTTTCCTAAAAAGCATTATTATTTCTAGGTTGGGAATTCTGCGTTTGAGCCCTTTCCATTTGGACCAACCTAGACTGTAAAGCGCTTATTTCCTTAGCATGTTCAAAGATCAATTTCGCTTGATTAAGCTCCATGCTTTCAAGCTTTTGCATTAACTTTTTCATAGGGTCATCATCATCTTCTAGAGGTTCTTTTAACTTAGTTGCAGCCCTATCAAAACCAGGAATTTCAGACTTCCTAGATGCCCTTTTACCTTTTTCAAGCTCTTCAACTAAAGATTGACAAGCCTTATAATTTGCAGTTTTAGCCCGCCTTAACTCATATGAAGTATCAGAATCAAAAGCATCAATGTAAAAATTCAGAAGAGATCCATCAAGAGGTTTATGAGTTTGAGATATTTCTCTAAGGATACCATTAAATCTCCTGTTAAATTCTTTAGTCGTTTCATTTTCTTTCTTTTTTACGGTACTGGTCTCTCTTACCAAATGCCTATCTTCCCTTTTATCACCATATTTTTCCTTAAAGGCAGCCACAATTGATTCAAAAGTATCAAATGAATTATCAGGTTTTTCCGTAAACCATTCAGCAACATCCTCACCAAAAGTAAGAACAAAAGTTTTCATCTTTACATCATCGAAATTATTATTTGCAACTGCAAATCTATTCCACTAGTTAGTGAAAGCAAACAAATGAGATTTAACACTAACTGCATCCTTTCCTTGAAAAGAAGGTAATTTATCCATTTGAGGAACATCATGGGGATAACCATGAATATTAGCAAAATTACACGGGGCAAAAACATCCATGATATCGTTTTTAGGATTTTAGAAATAGATCCGTGTTCAAGAATAGTCAAAAGGTCCTCAAGAAACAAACTTCTTAGCAGGAACTCTTGTAAGAAATGAAAGAATTGGAGTCGCCACTTGAACATGAAACTAATTCTAAAACAGAAGAAATAATCGAGAGATAGCAGATGGATATCAGGGGCGGATTCTTGTCTGGGAGTAAAAAGATGAATAAGTGGAGTCGCCACCCAAACAAGAAGCCAACCGAAATTTCCAGGTGCTAAAGATGGAATGATTAGTGAGATGATGAAAGATAAGATGATGAAGAGATGAAAGAACGCTAGAAAATGTGATCCCTCATGACAGGCTAATGAATGGCGAGGAAAGATTAGAAGATTGGAAAATATCGCTAAGACCAAGGACAGAAAAAACTCTATCCTCGGCAACAGCGCCAAAAAATGTTGTCGCATAGATTGTCCAAGCATTGCGACAACGGCTTAGATTGGGGGCTGTCACCTTTATTCCCAATCTCTCTATTTAAGCTGTCTCCTTGCAAGCTAAGGGAGGTAGACCCTATTAGAAATGAAGAGGAAGAATCCAGGAGACACAGCTAAAACATCAAATACTTGATAAAATTAACGAGATTTCACAGATTGATTATGTTAAAACCAGTGCCTTATGGAGTCAAACAAGATCCCGTTATGCAATTAAAGGTAAGTATTGGATGTATAATTGCTGCTAAATGACCACAATGATATTCAATAGAAAATGCCACGATCATTCATTAAGATACTGAAGCCAATCAACAAAGCTTATCATGAAACGATGCCAAGTGCTTGAAATATTTCCGAAATTAAGATATTTCCAATATAACCCAATTTGAAAATTAAAATATTCCACAGTCAAATTTCAAATATATAAAAATTAGCGCATTTGACTATAGAAAATTTGAAATTTTTTTATGTTTTTGTATTTTCTAGATTTTTAGGATTTTTTTTTGGAATTTTTTATTTTTTAATTATTTTTTTAATATTTTTTAAATTAAATCTAAATCTAAATTAAAACGAAAATAAATAAATTTAAAACTAAGTCTAATTGGAACTAAAGTTAAAAACTAAATCTAAAAAACTAAATTAAACCTCACAAAATTAAATTTAAAACTTAAGTTAAAATTAAACTAAGTCTAAATTAAAATCTAAAATTTAAATTAGATCTAAAATCAAACAAAATTAAAATCTAAAGAAACTAATCTAACATCTAACTAAATAACAAAAATCGGATCTAACAAAATTCTAAACTATATAAAATTAAAATGAACTAAAATCTAAACATTAACGCTAAAGACTAAAAAAAAAGCTAATCAAAAATCGAAATTAATATATATATATATATATATATATATATATCTGAATGTTAAAATAACAAATCGAAACTTAACTAAAACCTGAACTAAAAAAAAAACAAACCTGACTTAAAAAGAAATCAATGCATTTATACGATTCGGCTTTTTATCATTGCGTGTGACTGTCGTTGCAGGTTGACCAGCGGAAGTCGTAAAGAAGTTCTCTGTGATGGAATGAAGATGGACATGAGGGCAAGGACGGTTGACGGGTCGACGAGGAGGACGTTCGATGGCGGACAGGAGACAAGAGCTCGACGGAAGGAGAATGGGTCGCAGGGATGCAAAGCTACAAGTGATTTACTGCTTTGAAACCTTCGAAACCCTGGGCAGGACGAAGAAAAAGGAAGCAATTTGAATCAGAGGCAGCAGATTAAACGCTTTATAGGCATGAAAGGGAAGGATCGATGAGCTTTCGATGCAGAGGGTGAGAGTTGCAGAAATATTGCAGAGGAAAACCCAGTACAACGTCCAGCAATTTAAAATTTTCCCCTTTCAAAATTCAGATTTTATGCTCCTTTAAATCAAAACAATGTCCAGATTTGTCCACAGTAGCAGTTTGAGGCCAGATCTGTCCTTTGGAGGCTAGATCTGCCTCAGATCTTAAAAAAAAATTCCGATTTAAACCCACAACCTGCAAGAAACCAGCCAGATCTGAAAATATACACACCAAGAAAACGATTAAACCCTTACAGTCTTAAAAAAATTTACAAATTTACAAACTAGTTTACAAATCTGAGGCCCTCATGGCCAGATTTAAATCCATTTTAGCACAGTTTTCAGAGATTTAAAATTTTAAGGAGAGGCACAAGCCCTTAGGAAACCCTGCAAAACCACCAATTTCGTAAGATAGACTTGGAATTTAACAAATAATGAGCTTTTCATATTTATGTTTATTGAGAGTCAGCTGATCCAACCGAAGACTTCCCCAGACGCTCAATCTTAAAAAAGAATTTCCCTGCACACTTAGATCTGAACCTTAGATCGATAGAGATTTAAGAAAACAACATGAGATCTTTTAGAAAAATCAAAATGTCATTTTATGAATCCAGAAAACTGCATAAGATACCTGTATGCAGATTAATCCATGAAGGCCATCAACCATAAAATGCAAAAACAAAGTAGCAGAGTTTAGAGACAATTCACCACATAGATCAGAGAAGGAACATCAAAATTTGTAATCCCAAAGTCTTTATGCTTTTATTCCTCAAAAATTTACAAGAGCTTCTAAGAACAAGTGCATGATCCTGAGATCGGATGATCCAAGACTGAAAAAGACCTCTAAATTTATAGAACAAAATCTCCAACGGCTAGTTTGGATGATCCTTGTCAAAATAATCTCAACCGTCAAAAAGATTTAATCATCTTTTAATCAGGAGCGTTGAAATTAAAATTTTAGGGAAAAACGAATTTATCATTTAATTCAATTTTAATTAACTCAAAAATATTATATTTTGAGTTAATTACCAAAATTTTGACAACTTAACACGAAGGCTTAAGATCAAAATTTCTTAAAATTCTCAATATTCCCTTGGCACGTGGCTTTTCAGAAATCATTTTCAAGGACCCACAAATTTTGTCTTTGAAAGATTTAATCCTAACTTAGGACCTAAATTAATTAAATTTACGGTTTAAGATTTTTTAGAATTAATTGACAGAAAATTTAATTAGGAAGTGAGGAATTAAAATTATTTTTCCAACCCTCTTTACATAAGATAATACATTTACATACATGAAGGGGGAATACCCATTCGTATAGACCCTCAAATAAATACCCAATTCTGCGACTCAAAACATGATCTAGTAGACCAAGTAGCTCAAACTACTTTAGAATGACTCGATAGAAAACACTAGGACTCACTTAGCATGCCGATGACAAAATCTACCCTAGCTTTGGGGTGAGGCTGGAGGGAAAAACTGTGCCGATCACTTTTGTGAATCAGTGAGACAAAAAACCTCCTAGGATGGAAATCATCAACAACATACTAGGCTTACCTAGGTTGTTACATACATTGACGGTCATATTTAGATAATTTACATCATAACATGCAGAATGTGTTTACATTATTTATAAAAATTGTCGTCTGGTGATGAAATATGGATGACATGAGCCTCGAACATGATAAGTCCCATTTAAAAAAAATGGGGGTGTACTGCTATGGGGTAGTTGACAAAGTGTGGTCAACACCTCCCAAGGTAGGAGTGGTTAATAGACGATCCTATTAGGTGTTCTCAACCCCAAAGGTGAAGTGACATGTCCTTGGTCCACCCTTCAAATGATAGGTGCCATGTGAATAATGATGGAATGAAGGGGAAAGACTTCATGGCTAAGTGCCATGGTCAAAGGGACTGGCTGTGATGGAATACATCATCTTGGGTGTATAGATGTGATTTATTTTATTAAGACAAGTACATGCAAATTGAATACAATCAATTACCCATGCAATTTCACAAGAAATCCACCACCAGTTCATACATATTCTACCATCTATAGCCACTAGTTATACCACACCTATTGCTCGAATGGTCTCGCTCACCATGGCACATGTCCCTCTATTTAGAATAGTCTTTCATATGTAATCGTCATCATGGTATGGCATTAAAACTCATCAGATGCATGACTAATGCATGTATTAAAAGTTGTATCACAACCCTAAGGCTATGCCTCTTAATTTCATCATCTCGCAAGTTTCTATGGTCCCACGCATTTGAAAAGTTCTCTGGTTCTAGGCATCTTGCAAGGCTTGATGGCCCCATGCTTCATCTAATCGTAGTGTAACTAGTATAGAGCTAGTGGTCACGTCATATGCTGTCCCCAACCCATATTATGGTATTTTGACTAAGATCCTTAAGGGGTATGGGCTCCCACGAGATTTATACCTCTAAACGAGCCCTCTAGGCCCATGAAGCATCTATCCTATCAAGCTCTTACTCACATCATAACAACAAGCCATCAAGGCATAACATGTATTCAATCTGAAATCACATGTATCAAATCACTATTCACATTTACCAAATTTGATCCAGGTGGATATTGGTGGTCACCCGCCTATTCCATCTAGACCTCTAGTTGGTTTCATTGGTTTCCTTGTTTATAGCAACATTTACTATAGTCTATTTTTAGCAGTTTTTCGGGTCTTGAACTTTCGGAGAAATTTTGACCACCTAAATGAGATTTTTTTGAGGTCCACAGCATGCCCATAGCCATAGGTAGGGGTCTGTGACAAATCCTATAGTACTGAGAGAGATCTTTCCAAATATGTATAGTACGCGCCAAACGAAGATAATATGACCAAGTTACAACCTCGGGAAGTTGGCTGCCCAACTAACCACAACGAGGCCCACAAACTCTTGGCGTTCCATCTCCTGGGGTTAGGGTTTTGGTTGTTTAGGGTTTTCTCTTATTGTTCAATAATAAAAAGTCCCTTGAGTCTCATTTTAACACAGTTTGGAGGCATGTAGGTGCCACATCTCTTCTCAGAGATAAGTTACCATTGCCCGACCTAGTTTATTTCCATTATGTCCGTAAGCATATTTCAATTCTTTGATATTAATGAAATGAAGTGTTATTTCTGCTGCATCTCTTTATTTATGGTTATATTTGTATTATATTCTATTGCGTTCTTGTTTAAGTTCGGATCAGTGGTATCAGAGCAGTTTGCTATTTCTCTGTTTTTATTTGCATGTCCCCAACAAGGTCAGGGTATAAGGAGTTAGGGCTCGAACTGGTTGAACCTTTGTAAGACCAACCTCACAAACCGCGACGACCTCCCATGGCGAAAGAAAAGAGAGACGAGGGAGCAAGAGATCCTTTCAAAATATTGCTTGAAGAAGCCCTCCAATGACAAAGGAATGCAATGATGGACAACTTTGCCCAGATCCTTCGGCGGATGCCCATAGGCAACGCATCTTCATCCGACAGTCACTCTGGAGGCGCCACTCCCTTCAACGTACAAGTCAACTTTGACATTCCCATATTTGAAGGCCAGATAGATGCAGACACTGTAGATAGATGGTTAAATATGTTGGAAGGATATTTTTCAGTTCATGATTTTTCCAATAGGGAAAAGATTACGTTTGCGCTCCTTAAAGCTGCCCCCCATGTCAAGGACTGGTGGGAAATCTACTGCAAATAGAGGGACAAGAGAGAACCCTCACTGTTTTTGGTTGCACTCACTTGAAATTATTTTTGAGATGCCATCAAGGAAATATATTACCCTATGGGGAGCTATGAGGACAAGTACATACAATGGACTACGCTGCAGCAACAAAGGGATAAAGATGTGCATGAGCTGGCAAATTTGTTCCATACCTTGCACACAAAGTTGGGTATCAAAGATTCAGAGAAACATTTGGTGCTCAAGTACTGCAGTTGTTTTCACAAATACATTCAAGAGGAAATGGAATTCCTCAACATCTCCTTGCTTGGTGCAGCATACCGATATGCTGCCAAGATTGAAAATTTAAACAGAAGAAGCGAGACTTGGGTCTGCAAATCTGAAGCAAGGTAAAGGCGTCCCCAAACCGCAGAACAAAGGACAAAGCCAAGGTGGGGCGACCCAGGACAACCCGCCGAAGTTGCAAGCAAAGAACAACACCACGAAGACAAAGAATGAGTGGTGTGAGTTCCATAAGAGCCCCACTCACAACACAAGTGAGTGTTGGGCCAAGTAGTCACTGGTGGCCGAGCTAAAGGTTTTTGAATCAAATGCATGTTCCGACTTTGAGTGAGAACGTGACAAGGGGAATGACAAAGAGAAGCAGATTATTGATGCAGAGCCCAGTGCCACTATTGCCACCACCAAAATCTAGAAGGATGAGCCTGAAGATCCAAAGGGGGGGAGCGTCTCTTCCATTCCCAGATGTGGGTGAAGGGTTCTCCGTGCCGTTCATTGTCGACGGCGGGAGCTGAGAACCTCGTAACAGCGGTCGTGAAGCGTTTGGGCCTACCAGCCAAAGCAAGTACACCATCGGTGGCTTCACGAAGGAAATATATTACCCAGCCAGAGCATGAGACAAACCCATGTGTGGACTTTCTGTTGCGGCCAACAAAGGGATCAAGATGTGCACGAGCTGACGAATCTGTTCCATACCCTGCGCACAAAGTTGGGTATCAAAGATTCAGAGAAACATTTGGTGCTAAAGTATCGCAGCTGTCTGCACAGATACATTCAGGAGGAAATGGAATTCCTCGACATCTCCTTGCTTGGTACGGCATACCGGTATGCTGCCAAGATTGAGCACACTTTAAACGAAGAAATGGGAATTCTCACTTGGATGCGGAATCTGAACCTCCATTAAGGCGTCCCCCAAACCGCAGAACAAAGGACAAAGCCAAGGTGGGGCAACCTAGGAGAACCCGACAAGGGGAATGACAAAAGGAAACGGACTATTGATGCGAGCCCGATTACTTAGCACATTGCCACCACCAAAATCTAGAAGGATGAACCTGAAGATCCCAAGGGGGGCAGCGTCTCTTCCATTCCCAGATGTGGGTGAAGGGTTCTCCACTGCAGTTCATTGTCGACAGCGGGAGCCAAAAGAACCTCGTTTCAGCAGAGGTCATGAAGCGGTTGGGCCTACCAACTTGTACACCATCGGGTCGCTTCACGAAAGAAATATATTACCCTGTGGGGATATAATATTCCCAATTAACGATGGCTAATTGGAAATATTAATTTTGATCAATTTTGCCTACTATAGTTAAATTATAAATAAAAGTGAGTAGAGGGGGACATAACTCACTATAAACATAAACTTCACTCCCTAGTAGACACAACGATGTAACTTAAGTGGGCCAAGGGGAGCAAAGAGACCACGTAGAGAAGGGACCCACTAGAGCACGTGGAGGGACTGCGCAGGATGAGTTGGCAACATGGGGCCAAGAGAGGCTACATTGGAGATGATGGGCCTAGGGTTTGAGAGAGAGGCCAACGTTATAAAAGGAGGAGAGCCTCCTAATTTTGGTCATTCGATGTTTATGATATTGAGCTGGTCACTTCGACTTCTTGAGCATGCTGGTTGTTTAGCTAGTCTGCAGCACTGTTTAGTGCACTGAGTGTCTCCATTCGAAGATCTCACCCTCGGCCCCGGGGGAATTCGAGTGCCTGCTCGGGTGAGGTAGTCCCATTAGTATTTTTGCAGGAGGATCTAGTTGAGGCTTGGTGGTGGAGCTTGGCATCTAGTGGCTGCGCAGTATTGAGAGGGAGGACATAGTCCATTTCTTGAGAGCTCCAGATTGGGTTTCTTTTGGAGGTTTCGAGCTCTGAGATTGAGCAAGGGGCCAGCCCTTGCTTATTGGATGATTTTGGCAGAGTTTGAGGCAGAATTTTGGTGGATTCCATTCAGTGTCAGCGCAGAGCCTTGGAGGATAGCGTAGATCCTCAAGGGGGTGATTTTCGGGGGTTGGCTATTTCAGAAATGCTCTCTGGGATTTTCTGGGTTTGGTGAGTAGAGGTGGATTCTAGAGTTTCATTTATTTTTGAGTAGGGGAGCAACCCAAAATAATCATTTTGGTTCCAGCAATAGCAGCAACACGACAGTTCTCCGGCAACTTGGATGCAGATCAGAGAGCAGCCATTTCTTTGTCATTCTGAGAGCTTTTCTTCACTTGCCTGGTGCAAGTCTAGGTGCCATCACTCTGATCACCTATTGTACTCATTTCTATTCTCAGTATAATAAAATGGCTTAGCTCTCTCTCTATATTTCTGAGTATCTACTACATGTTCTACATATGCTATTGTATGCTTGCACTACTATTATTTCTCTCTTTCAGCATTCTAGATAGTATACCACTTGGTGTGTTTTTCCCATACTCTTAGACAGAGTCTGGAAAGGGCCAGGTAGCCTCCAGATCTCACCCTCTTTTTAGAGGTGACATATCTGGTAAATGCCCTCCTAGTCCATCTCTGGTTGGAGTTTGCTTGTGTTTGCAAGATATCCCTGAAAAGGGATATTACAGTGGTATCAGAGCATAGATCTGGCGCAGCCTGTGAAGCTAGTTGTCTATGACACCGGGGGAGAAACCCTACATCTGCTACAGAGGTAGGAAGTACACAGATATTGAGCGTATATTGGAGAACACCTATGGAGAGGGTGACTGTGTTCGGGTGGTGGACGCAGAATAGGAGGAGCCTGTGATAGACACAAAACAAGAGGGGCCTGTGGTAGACGCAGAACAGGGGGAGCCAATGGTTGATGATAGTGATGCCAAGAAGTTTGGGGAAGCACTCCTCAAATCAGTCCAGGATCTATCGAGGCAGATTGAGGTGATGGGACATAGATTCACTGTTGTGGAGGCTAGACAGCGTGAAACCCCAAGGGGTTTCCAGATTGGCAAGGGATCGGGTACATCCCACCATTTTTCGGAGCGTGATGCAACCCAGTGTGATGCTACTCAGCATATGGCATCGCATGCACCCACACGTTCCACTATGCCCTCTTTTATATGTGCAGACACAGGGGACGTACTACACCAAGAGCCAGAGCCTAGGCACATGGGTGATTATTTTGCTGAGTACCAGGCATATGGGCAAGAGTTTAGGGATGCCCTTTCATTCATAGACTTTGTTCAGCTCCAGCGGGACAGCAAATCCCGCGACCATCACAGAGGGCACCGACATTATCATGATGGAGACACCCAGCGTACAACGAGCCGATTCCATTTGCCTACGTTTGATGGTTCATCAAACAGTTTGGAAAAGTCTTGGGTGGAGAAGTTGGGCATATATTTCCAGCTCAACCAGATGGCAGAGACTGAGGCCATCAAGGTGGCCACACCGCATTTGGATGGTGAGGCTCAGGATTGGTGGTTCCATGGGATGGTTACACTCGGGAATTCCACAGTGACTACCTATGCCGAGTTCACTCGGAGGTTGATAGAGAGGTTTGACCAGAGGGATCCGGAGGAACACTTTGTTGAGCTGATGAGGCTCAAACAAACCGGGAGCTCGAAGACGTATATTGCAGATTTCCTGAGGATTTCAGTGATGGTACCGGATCTATCCATAGCACGGATGATCTACATGTTTGTTGAGGGGTTAGCGGAGCCACTTCGGGGTCTAGTTAGATCCACTAGACTAGCCACACTCCAGGACGCCATTGGTAGGACCTGGGATTTGCAGGATGCCTTACCCAGGACCAAGACACCTTATCCCCAGAGATAGGCTTTCTAGCCAAAGGGGAAGGATGTGAGGATTCCGCCTCCGAAGGGGAATCAGGGTAGGGTACAACTAGATGATGATGCCAGGAGGGAGTTGAAGAAGAAGAGGTTGTGCTTTACCTATCAGGAGCCGTGGGTGCCAGGACACAGATGTGCTGCTGGCAAAGCACATTTTATTGAGGTATTCTCTGAGAGTAGCGGGGAAGAGGAGGAGTATGATGACGTGGAGGCAGGAGGTAGTCATGCAGCGTAGGATCCTTTGCCACCTCCACCCCCAGGAGCAGGAGGTGCGACCTTTGCACCTACCGGAGGGACCCTTGCAGCATTGCGAGGAGTTGCCAAGTACTTGACTCTGCGCGTACGTGGGACAGTACGTGGGCAGCAAGTGTCAGTACTAGTGGATAGTGGGGCAACCCACAACTTCATAGATGCACAGATGGTGGAGTGGAGAGGCATAGTGATAGAGAGCTTCGATGGGTTTTCAGTCTTGGTCCCAGGAGATCAGGCTATGCAGTGTGCCCGATATGTTCGAGAGTTGTCAATGACGATGGGCACCTACACATTGACTGACCAATTTTTCATGGTCAACATTCTGGACACCAACATGATATTGGGTGTACAGTGGCTTATCACTCTAGGGAAGGTCACCACGGATTGGAAGGCCTTGGAGATGGAGTGGGATGATGAAAAGACTGGGAGGCATGAGAAGATACGGGGTCAGCACACATATCTTCCTCAGACTGTTTCACCTCACCAGATGGAGGCAGACTTCCGGAAGGGAGACATAGAGTGGGTAGTGGAGCTACGTGCATCAAAGGCAGGGACTACAGGACAGACAGTGCTTCTGGAGATATAATCCATCCTTGACAGGTATGCCACGGTGTTTGGGGAGATTCCGCCAGGTCAACCACCAGATCGAGGGTTTGAGCACATTATAGAGCTAGAGCAAGGCATTCAGGCCATTATTACCACCCCCTATAGGCATCTTAAGGCCTATTGGGATGAGATTGAGCGGGCCATCCAGGAGTTGTTGGCTCTTGGGCACATTCGACCGAGCACCAGTCCTTTTTCTTCTTTTGTGGTATTGGTGAAGAAGAAGGACAACACATTGAGGATTTTCATTGATTACAGGGCCCTGAACAAAAATACCCTGAAGAACAGGTACCCTATACCGAGGATTGATGAGCTGATGGATGAGTTGAGGGGAGCACAGTTCTTCTCAAAGATTTATTTGAGATCCAGGTACCATCAGATTCGCATGAGGGAGCAGGACATTCCCAAGACGGCTTTAAGGTGTCATTATGGCCACTTCAAGTTCTTGGCGATGCCCTTTGGGCTAACCAACACACCAACTACCTTCCAGTCGTGCATGAACCACATCTTCTGCAGTCACTTGAGGAAGTTTGTGTTGGTCTTCTTTGATGATATCCTTATATACAACATGACTTGGGAGGAGCATCTTCAACATCTAGAGACAATACTGCATATTTTGGAGGAGCAACAGTTCTATGCTAAGCTCTCCAAAAGCGAGTTTGGGTTGACAGAGATGCTGCACTTGGGACACATCATAGGGGTGGACGGAGTGAGATTCCACGAGGAGAAGCTCAGCGCCACCAGAGATTGGCCAGAGCCGAGAAACGTGACGGAGCTTCGAGGATTTATTGGTATTTTTACTTGTTACAGGAAGTTCGTCAAGAGTTTCTCTTGTTCATTTGCCCGTGGATACGAGGAAGAAATGAACGCTGGACAGCGGTCTACGGCACGGCGAGCCTTTGACAGGCTTAAGGAGGTTATGAGCAGCTGCCCAGTTCTTGCGTTGCCAGATTTTACGCAGCCTTTTGTTTTGGAGTGTGATGCATCGGGAGAGGGGATCAACGCAGTGTTGATGTAGGGAGGCCACTCTATAGCCTATGAGAGCTGGAAGCTCCTTCCTCATGAACGGTTGTATGCTATATAAGACAAGGAGATGCTGGCCATTATGCATGCATTGGCCAAATTCCGACAGTACCTGGTGGGTAACAGGTTCAGGGTGAGGACTGATCACAATAGCCTTAGGTTCTTTTTGGAGCAGAATCAGCTACAGGAGAGGAAGAAGAAGTGGATCAAAAAGATCCAGGATTATGACTTTGACATTGAGTATGTCAAGGGGAAGGACAACGCGGTAGCTGATGCACTTTCATGTAGACCAGCCATGTTGTCTCTGATGAGTTTTGATATAGATTGGAGGGCTCGAATTTTGGTGGATTACTCCAAGGATAGGTTTTATTGTGAGGTTCTGGATGGTCAGGTGATACATGATAGATATAGGGTGATATATGAGATCATATACTATAGAGATAGGATATTATTGACTGAGGGCTCCCAGCTCAAGAAGAAGATACTTCAGGCATCACATGATTCACCATTGTCCGGCCATTAGGGGTTTACCAAAACCTATAGGGCCTCAAGGAGGACGTGCTCTAGCATATCAGGGAGTGCGAGGTTTGCTAGAGAAACAAGGGAGAGATGAGCCATCCAGCAGGTTTGTTGCAGCCTCTTCCCATTCTGGAGGGGAAATGGGAGAGAATTTCGATGGACTTCATCACAGGGTTTCCCATGGTGCAAGGCAAGGATTGTATATTCGTCGTCGTTGATCGGCTGACGAAGTACACACACTTTTTCGCCATATCTGCACACTATATAGTAGCATAGGTGGTAGAGCTATTCTTCAGAGAGATCTTCAGGTTACATGGTCTTCCCAAGACCATTATTAGTGACAGGGACAACCGCTTTATGGGCGGATTCTCGCAGGAGCTTTTCCAGCTGGTGGGGACAGAGTTGACACTAAGCGCCAGCTACCACCCACAGATAGAAGGGCATATAGAGATAGTTAACAAGTGGCTAGAGGGCTACTTGTGTAACTATGTTAGTGGGTAGCAGAGAGCATGGCTGAAGTGGCTGCATCTGGGGGAGTACTGCTACAACAACACACATCACATATCCATCGCTATGTCCCCGTTCTATGCCTTATATGGATATCATTCTTTATCTTTTGCTGATGTGATGTTTGGTCCTAGCAAGGCTCCGAGAGCCAAAGATTAGATCCAAGAGAGCCAAGACATTCTCCGAGCTCTCAAGGATAACATGGCTACAATGCCAAATCAGCAGAAGTTGTATGCTGACAGGGGTTGGGTGGAGAGACAGTTTGAGGTAGGGGACTTGTTCTACCTACGTTTGCAGCCATACCAACAGTCGTCACTGAAGAAGAAGGGAGCTGAGAAGCTCAAGCCACATTTTTATGGACCATACAGGGTGATACGCAGGGTTGGACAGGTTGCTTATGAGTTGGAGCTGTCCCAAGGCAGCAAGATTCATAGCATTTTTCATGTATCATGCCTGAAGAAGGCATTGGGGCAGCAGGTGATAGTGACATATGAGCTACTGCCTACGGATGATGAGGGGAATTTGGTGTTGCAGCCAGAGGCCATTATTGATACCCGAGAGAGGCAGTTGTGGAACAGGACAATCCGGGAATTCTTAGTGAGATGGAAGAATTTTTCGGATGAGGATGCCACTTGGGAGAGTGAGAAAATCTTGCAGCATCCATCACTATAGTTGCTTGGGGTCAAAAAAATTTTTGCCGGGGGAGACTGTAATATTCCCAATTAGCGATGGCTAATTGGAAATATTAGTTTTGATCAATTTTTCCTACTATAGTTAAATTATAAATAAAAGTGAGTAGAAGGGGACATAACTCACTCTAAACATAAAGTTCACTCCCCAATAGACACAACGTTGTAACTTAAGTGGGCCAAGGGGGGCAAAGAGACCACGTAGAGAGGGGACCCACTAGTGCATGTGGAGGGACTGCGCAGGTTGAGTTGGTAGCATGGGGCCAAGAGAGGCTACGTTGGAGATGATGGGCCTAGGGTTTGAGAGAGAGGCCAACGTTATAAAAGGAAGGGAGCCTCCTCATTTTGTTCATTCGATGTTTATGATATTGAGTTGGTCACTTCGACTTCTTGAGCACGCTAGTTGTTTAGCTAGTTTGCAACACTGTTTAGTGCACTGAGTGTCTCTGTTCGGAGATCTCACCCTTAGCCCCGGGGGACTTCGAGTGCCTGCTTGGGTGAGGTAGTCCCATCAGTATTTTTGCAGGAGGATCGAGTTGAGGCTTGGTGGTGGAGCTTGGCATCTAGTGACTGCGCAGTCTTGAGAGGGAGGATGTAGTCCATTTCTTGGGAGCTCCAGATTGGGTTTCTTTTGGAGGTTTTGAGCTTTGAGATTGAGCAAGGGGCCAACCCTTGCCTATTGGAGGATTTTGGCAGATTTTGAGGCAGTATTTTGGTGGATTCCCTTCAGTGTCAGCGCAGAGCCTTGGAGGATAGCGTAGATCCTCAAGGGGGTGATTTTTGGGGGTTGGCTATTTTGGAAATGCTCTCTGGGCTTTTCTGGGTTTGGTGAGTAGAGGTGGATTTCGGAGTTTCAGCTTTTTTCGAGTAAGGGAGCAGCCCCAAATACTCATTTTTGTTCTAGCAGTAGCACCAACACAATAGTTCTCCGGCAGCTTGGACGCAGATCAGAGAGCAGCCATTTCTTTGTCATTCTGAGAGATTTTCTTCACTTGCCTGGTGCAATTCTAGGTTCCATCACTCTAATCACCTATTGTACTCATTTCTATTCTTAGCATAATAAAATGGCTTAGCTTTCTCTCTATATTTCTGAGTATCTATTACATGTTCTACATATGCTATTGTATGCTTGCACTACTGTTATTTCTCTCTTTGAGCATTCCAGATAGTATACCACTTGGTGTGTTTTTCCCATACTCTTAGACAGAGTCTGAAAAGGGCCAGGTAGCCTCCAGATCTCACCCTCTTTTCAGAGGTGACATATCTGGTAAATGCCCTCCCAGTCCATCTTTGGTTGGAGTTTGCTTGTGTTTGAAGAGTTCTTCCTGAAAGGGATATTACAGGGGAGCTACGAGGACAAGTAGATACAAGGGACTATGCTGCGGCAACAAAGGGATCAATATGTGCATGAGATGGCGAATCTGTTCCATACCCTGCACACAAAGTTGGGTATCAAAGATTCAGAGAAACATTTGGTGCTCAAGTACCGTAGTTGTTTGCACAAATACATTCAAGAGGAAATGGAATTCCTCGACATCTCCTTGCTTGGTGTAGCATACCGATATGCTGCCAAGATCGAGCATAAATTTTAACAGAAGAAGCGAGACTTGGATCTGCGAATCTGAAGCAAGGGAAAGGCGTCCCCAAACCGCAGAACAAAGGACAAAGCCAAGGTGGGGCGACCTAGGACAACCCGCCGAAGTTGCAAGCAAAGAACAACACCACGAAGACAAAGAAGGACACGGGAAAGTGGTGTGAGTTCCATAAGAGCCCCACTCACAACACAAGTGAGTGTTGGGCCAAGTAGTCACTGGTGGCCGAGCTAAAGGTTTCTGAATCAAATGCATGTTCCAATTTTGAGTGAGAACCCGACAAGGGGAATGACAAAGGGAAGCAAATTATTGATGCAGAGCCCAGGGCCACTGTTGCCACCACCAAAATCTAGAAGAATGAGCCTGAAGATCCAAAGGGGGGGAGCGTCTCTTCCATTCCCTGATGTGGGTGAAGGGTTCTCCGCTGTAGTTCATTGTTGACAACGAGAGCCAAAAGAACCTTGTTTCAGCAGAGGTCATGAAGCGGTTGGGCCTACCAACCCGTACACCATCGGGTGGCTTCACGAAGGACGAGATCTCCGTGTCAGCCAACAGTGTCACCTTCCCTACAACATCAATCCCTTCACAAATGAAGTAATGTGTGATGTTGCTCCTCTTGAAGTTTGTGATGTATTTTTAGGCCAACCATACTTGTGGAAGCAACATGTTGTGTATGAGTCTAGGCCTCGCACTATTATTATTACTTTGGAAAATAAGTTGTACAAGATACTATAGGTAGCACCGACAACCTCCATCTCCTCCATCTCTTTGATCACTGTGAAGTAGTGCAGTAAGATCATTTCCCACACCAGGAAATTTGTTTTCCTTATGATTCGCCCTCAGGGAAAGAAGAAGATTGTGGCCACGGCCTCCAGACAGGGCTCCTCCGCGCAACAGCAGTAGATGGACAAGGTCGTGGAGTACAGGGACATCTTCACCTCACCCATAGGGGTACCTCTACACTGTTAGGTCAAACATTCCATTGATATGACCCCAGGTGTGCTGCTACCCAATGGACCAATCTATTGACGCTCTGTTATGGAGAACGATGAAATCAAGAGGCAGATTCAAGAGCTATTGCAGAAAGGGCACATCAGGCCAAGTTCATCACCCTGTGGGAGCCTGATCGTGTTGATACAGAAGAAGGACGGTACCTGCAGACTCTATATTGACTATCGGGTGGTTAACAAGATCACTGCCCAGAATAGGTATCCAATCCCACAGATCAATGACCTTCTGGACCAGCTCAATGGGGCCAAATATTTTAGCAAGATTGACTTGAAGTCCGGCTATCATCAGGTACCAATCGAACCCTTCCATATGTGGAAGACTGCATTCAAATCCAAGGAGGGCCTTTTCGAATGGTTGGTCATGCCTTTCGGGTTGACGAATGCCCCCACAACCTTCATGAGGCTAATGGAAGATATATTACGACCCTTCACCAACTCATTCGTGGTGGTGTATTTGGATGACATCCTGATCTTCATCAAGAGTTGGAAAGAGCACCTCCACCATATTCGACAAGTCCTCTAAACCCTGCGACAACACAAGTTGTGTGCCAATTTGGAGAAATGCACTTTTGGTATGACTCAGGTTCAATATTTGGGGTATTTCATTGATGAGCGGGGTGTGCATGTGGACCCAACCGAGATACAAGTCATTCGGCATTGGCCAACCCCAACCACTCTAACAGAGCTCCTCAACTTTTTGGGTCTTGCCAACTTCTACTGCAGGTTCTTGTTGGGATTCTCTCATATCACTTGACCTTTGAGTGAAGTCACCAAGAGAGGAGCGAAAGCAAAGTTCTTTTGGTTTGAATTCCAACAGAAGGCATTTGGCGAGTTGAAGCATCGCCTCTGCTCTGCACCAGTGCTCACATTACCAGACGTGCAACAACCATTTGAGATTGAGACAGATTCCTTCGACTATGCGATTGGTGTTGTTCTTACTCAGCAAGGGCATCCAGTGGCATAACACAGTGAGAAACTTTCAGACACAGTCCGAAAGTATCCTACCTATGACAAGGATATGTATTCCATTGTGCAAGTCTATCGAAAATGGAAGCATTACATTATGGGGAAGGAAACGGTCATCCACACAAACCGCCGACCCTTGTAGTTCATACAAACACAAGGGAAGTTGCAGAACGATCACCATCAGAAATGGTCCACATACCTGCAATAGTTCCATTTGAACATTAAGTACAAGAAGGGCAACACCAACAATGTTGTAGATTGCCTCAACCAACCGTCGGTCATGGCACTGACCACTGTGCTCGACTCTTGTGGGCACGAGATTTCGGGGTGGCCAACTCTTTACAAGAGCGATCCAGAATTCGGCAACACATGCCAAACACTCCTGGAAGGCAAGAAAGTTTTAAATTATCACCTCCAGAATGCACCGTTATGCCACTTAGGACACCTTTGTGTTCCTTCAAGCAAGTGCACCAAGATGATTTGGGAGCACTACATTCGGGTCGCTGGACATTTCAGGGTAGAGAAAACAGTGGCAGTATTGCAGAAGTATTTATATTGGCTGAACCTTCGACAGGATGTTGGGAAGTACATTAGATCCTGCACTGCCTGCGTCATTCCCAAATCGACCATCAAGAAGCAAGGCCTATATACTCCTTTGCCTACTCCTAGTCGACCGTGGGAATCCATCTCCATGGATTACATGTTGGGCCTTCCTTCTACTAAGCATGGCAGCGACTGTGTTTTCGTGGTCGTCGGCAGATTCTCTAAGATGGCCATTCTGGTGGCCTATAAGAAGAGTATCACAGCAGAAGCCATTGCTAAGCTCTTCTTTGAACGAGTGTGGGTACACTTTGGGATCCCACGGTCCATTATCTCAAATCGGGACAACAGGTTCCTAAGTACATTTTGGTAAAGTCTTTGGTCGATGTTGGATACCAAGCTCACTAAGTCCATGACTTTCCACCCCCAAACTGATGGCCAAACAGAGGTTGTCAACAAGATGATCATACACATTCTACGTACAACCCAAGGCATCCACGCACGTGAGATGAAAGCCTCCCCTATGTCTAACAAAACGACAACAGATCTCTCCATAGCTCAACTGGCCACAACCCCTTTCAAGTGGGGTTGGGATTCCAACCATTATGTCCCATTGATGTGGCCATACCATTTGCAACTACTTAGGAAGATTTGGTTCATGTCCAGTCCGAAGCTGACAGGGCTAACGACTTCATTGAGCGCATTCAACACATCCGTTAGCAGGTCCATGGCATATTCGACAAATCTAATGCTAAGTACAAGCAACAACATGATCAACATTGGGTGTCACACAAGTTCCAGGTGGGCGACAAAGTTTGGCTACATTTGTAGAAGGAGCGCCTTGCTGGGCCCCACCGCAAGCTTCGCCCGCTCCGATATGGGTCGTACACCATCACCAAGGCTGTAGGGGAAAATGCCTTCGAGCTCAACATTCCACTGTTCTTTGTCTTGCACCTAGTGTTCAATGTAGACCGCCTTTGGCCATACTTTTCACCATTACTGGACACGTCCAACATTGAAAAACAACTCACACCAATGAAGTTAAACCCAAACTGCATGGAACAAGCCACAACTGATCAGATCATGGACACGCAAATTAAGAACACTCGCCAACAGAGGATCTAGCTATATTGAGTTATCAAAGCAGGACAACTCCTTCATCAGGGTAGGTGGTTCACCAAGGACCAGGTTCAACAGAAATTTCCTCCCCTCACGGAGGCTCTGCACGCAATGGGGACCATTGCTTCCTAAAGAGGGAGGACTGATCCAGGTGGATATTGGTGGCCACCCACCTATTCCACCTAGACCTCCAGTTGGTTTCATCAGTTTCCTTGTTTATAGCAGCGGTTACTATTTTAAGTTGTTTTTCGAGTGCTGAACTCTTGGAGAAGTTTTGACCCCCCTAAACAATTTTTTTTTTTAGGTCAGCAGCAGGCCCGTAGCTGTAGAATAAAACAAACCTAGACTACCACTAGCTCAGACTGGGATTACCACTGACAGGGAAGTGTTACGCCGGGAGGATGTAGAGACCTTCCCAACTACACTGTCTAGCTCTCCCTCTGGTCGAGCTAGACTGTCTCCTGGGCTCTCCCTTTGGTCGATATATCTCCCTAGAGTAAGAAGTTAGGTAGAGTAATAACGAGTTAGGCAACGAGTAATACCTCCCACTCGGCAGCGATGTTGAGATCGAAACGATTACAACTCTATTAGCTTAACACTAGAGATTGATAAGAGAGTAAGGGAGCAGGTTGAGATGGCAAGTAATGAAGATAGAAGGGGACAGGTCTTTAGTCTTTCCTATAGAAGGGGGTCAGGGTACAACTTTTGTTTGACCTTTCCTCCCTTAATACAAAGTAAATAGAAATCCTTCCCCTCAGTGGGAAAGTGCTACATGCTGCTTGTCTTGTTTTTTTTCTTCTATGGATAACTATGTTTAGAGAACTCCTTTAGCAGTATGATTGAAAAGGGATAACCATTTATTCCCCTTAATTTATGAGACAATGTACACTTGTTTTTAAGGTATTTTCCTTGCCGTGGCGGACAAGACCTCCAGTCCTTCCCTCTATAAGTATCCAACTTGTCTTTCAACATTTCCTTAACCATCAGTATAAAGGGTAGGCAAGTTCTCACTCTGTCCTTATGGCCATCCACTACTTAATGGATCTGCTTCCTAACAACCACTAGTTATAAATCTGTTTCTAAATCTATTTCTACCACCTTAATTTGAAACCTTTGTCTTTCACCAGCTCTTTTACTGAAACCAAAACTTTATGCTAATGATCATTTTTTTTCTTTATAACACAATAAGGAGCTATTGCACCTTTATTGACTTTATCTGTCTCTTCATCGGTCTATATCCTGATCCTTTCTCTTGCGTATCCTAATTTCACATCCTAATCCTAAAGGTTAAGGCTAAGACACTTCCCTTGGGGGTTTCCATTCTTCATCGTCTTCAGTGCTTAATGTTCCGAATTATTTCAGTATTGGCCTTGGCTTTCTTTATCTTAATCTTAGTTTGGCTTCAGTTAGGCCTTCCCTTGATCTTAATTCTGAAACTAACGGTTGAATTCCGGTAGTCAAGAATACTACGAATGAGGGTGGTAGGCCTAAAGAAAGAGATCAATCAAGAAGGTTGGGAAATAATTGAATAGTCTCTAAATAAGTTTGTGGGTAAGCAATTTGTTGAGTTAGCAACCTTAGATTCGATCATGGGCTTGACCTTGTTGAAAGGTAGGCAGATCATGATGGAATTCTATAATTAGTCCTGTAGATTATGTTTTCATGTTGAAAATCTTGTGTAAAGTCCGCCATTAGGTGCAATGTCGAAGGAGTAATTGTTGGGTGTAGGATTGAATCTTGTTGGGTGTAGGATTGAATCTTGTTATGGGTTGGGTTGTTCCTTACTTTAAGTCTGGTTTAGGTTAATTCCTAATCTAATCTTTGGGTGTGGGAATATTTCCACTGGAAGTTTTAGATAGGGTGATGGTTACTTATTGATGCGAGGGAGTTGATGCGCTTATATATATTGGGGTCGATGCCCAACCCCACAATAAAACATATTTTGTATAGAAAGACACAACTATGAGCAATACTAAGCACGGTAAACACCCAACACACACTACATCTGCTATGGATATACCCCAATAAACACAACAAATTTAGCAGACATTCCATTGCCTTGGCCTGAATCCCACCATATCCCATTTCTAATATTCAAAACCATACAAATCCTAGTGACTTAGATATGCGGTATTCTTCCATATATATTTGCAACCCACCCCTACGTTCATCTTCCAGTTCGTGACACCCCAAAAATCGGTCAATTCCCTTACACCCTTTACACTCACATGGGACAAACCAAACACATTGCTTCTTAGAGCCATGCTAGTTCACGTCCACAGACGCATACACACTTTTCTCATATATAATTACATGACTATGGGATGCATGCCTCGAATCTATATTACCCACAAAAAACTTTCCACATATCCACTATTCATTGTTGCTTACCCACAAAATTACCAACGTTTTGATGCAAGGGGAACACTAGGGGACAACTACTTCTTACCTATGTTGCACAAAACTTCTAGGAACCCGACGTTTTGGGTTGTTCCTGTACCCAAAACTCCGAAACTCGATCGAAACTCGACCATCATGTAATCATCTATGAGAGTTAATATAGACTTGGTTTTCCTTCTAAATTGTAATCAATGGGTCTTATTCCCTTTTTACTAGTAAGATAATGTGTTATTCACTTATTTATAACTTTATATTAATAGACATATATGACGTTTCAGTCAGCGTTTCGGCTAACATTTCCATTTTTGGGAGGTGACGTTTCTATACATACCCGTTTCGGAAACTCCGAAACATTTTGGCGTTTCGTGCAACTTAGCTTCTTACACTACCCCACTATAGGGCAGATTGAACACACACATACACCACGTTGACACTTCGAGCCCCATACTACATCTCTCTTATTTACAACAATACACACAAGGTCACAACCATCAAAGGAATTTTTCATACTAACAAGTACAGTAGGACACATTCAAACGGATATATATTGCGACCTACAGTCGGAAGCAACAACCTTTACTATTTTAGTAGCTAAGTCACCTGATACAGGGATACGAAGTATCGGATACGGGTACGGTGACCCCGGAACATGATACTTCTGGGATACGTTACGTTATATTTTATTTTATTAAATATATATATATATATATTGTAAAATATATATATATATATATATTAATATATTAAAAATTAGATATTTTTTGCACAAATTCATACAAAATTCATTGAT